>VXBP01008206.1:92216-321447 GCA_013400115.1 Rhinopomastus cyanomelas | reverse complement strand
CATGCAGACCTTACCTGTGAGATTGTTCTCACGCTCCCGATCAGCCTGGGGCAGGAAATTCAGCAGGCCGTATTCCTTGAGGAATTCTGAAGGGAAATGGCATAGCAATGAGTTCTGGCCACCTCCACAACCAACATTTCTCCTTTTATCAAGGAAAGGGCTGCTCATACCTCACCTGTGAAATTTTTATCAGGTGTCACAACAGGCTTCTCCCAGGAAGCTTGGAAAAAGTCTTCAGTGAGGGGACCTGAAGGAAGATTGCAGAGGAAGAAGCTCTGGCCCTGTCATCCATGTCTTGGCCTTTTGTCAAGGACAAGGCTGTTCAGACCTTACCTGTGACGTTGGCCTCAGGCAGAGCATTCAACTGACCATATTCCGTGAAGGTTTCTTAAAGGAAATTGCACAGGAGTGAGCACTGCCCACACCATCCTTGTCTCTCCTTTCAAGGAAAAGGGCCACTGAGAACTTACCTGAGAAGTTTGACTCAGGCTCCATGACCGGTGTTGGCAGAAAACTGTTGCCGTCCTGGTCCGTGACAGACTCTGAAGGAGAGTTGCACAGCAATGAGCTCTAGCTCAAGCACAGATGAGACACGTTTAATTCTGTGTTGGGACAAACTTGTGCCTTAGTGAACTGCAGGTTCCCCGAGGGGTCTGGTAACTACGTGGCAGCCAGAGGCTGCTGGAGACTGGCAACACTGCAGGGGGCTCTGGGGACCTCTTGGCTAGCCCTGGCAGCTCTGCAGAGCAACACTCTTCCAAGCCATGGAAAACACCCCTCAAGGAGCAGATGGGTCAACCCACAGCCCCTCAGGACTTTCTTACTGGGAGGGCTGTGGGGAAGCAGAGGAAACCGCTGCTGAAGCACCACAAGACAAACCATCATCCCTGCTTCTCGGGGAACACAGCACCCACTGGCCACGAAAGGCTGCACCAGCAGCGCTCACTTACCAGCTCCTCGCGCTCTCCATGTTGCAGCCAGGCCCGGCCCCACTTCCAGGGCCAACAAGAGGAGAAGCAATAGGCAGCCTCGGCTCAGGCGCTCCATAATCCCTCGTTTCTGCACCAACTGGGAGCAGCGCCGCCGCTGCTGCCTGTACTGCTGCAGGTGCCGCACTGACCTCCGGGCGGCGCAGCACCAAGGGCTTTTGGGCTTTTGTGACCTCAGCGCCCTGCGGTGGCTTCACGACCTGGTGGAGGCTCCATGGCAACCGTTGTGAGGGTGCTGGCGGAGACCCGCTGGATAAGGCGTTCTCCCCCGCAGAGCTGAACCAGTGTCTGCTGTCAGAGGAGAGATTCAGCCCCGCAACCCCCTCCTCTCGCCCGTCGCGCAGCAGCCCCCTGGAGAGCGGAGCCGGCGGCAGGGGAGGGAGGGGCGGCTCCACGGAGTGGGGCGCTCCCGCAGAGCCCTGTCCAGGCCTCCCGGCCAGCGGTCTGGGGCTTTAGGGCGGGCAGGGCCGTGGTTCTTCCAGCTTGGAGGTGTCGCTGAGGCCGAGGGGGATACCCCCCAGTAACTAAGAAGTTATCAGTGAAAAATAACCTTGACCAGCCGGGTCACTGGCCTGGGGACAGGGCTGTCCTGGAAGCCTCCTTCACTTCTGGAGGGAGGGGAGGGCTGCAAACACAGGCTGGGCCCTGGCACCGAGGCCTACAGCTGTGTCAGAGCAGGAAGAAGACCAGTGAGCAGGGCTCATAAACAGCTCAAAGCTGCATTTGAAGGGGCAAAAAGAAAACCAGCCTTGCTGAAGATGGCACATTAGTGTCTGTGTGAAGGTGTGCAGAATGCCAGGGGAATGCCTTTCAGGCTGGAATCTGAGTGCACTATTCAAGTCCCCCTTGTGGTGCTCTCTTGTCTAGTAAAGAACCACAAAATCACAGAACATCAGGTATTGGAAGGCACTTTGAAAGATCATCCAGTCCTGTTCCCCTGCCATAGCAGAATGTAGAAGACCGTATTTGTATCATAAAATTCAAGCAACAAAACCGAGTAGCAAACATCTACTGACTGAAGGTTGCTTATAGCAAAGCCACCCAACTGAAGGCTTTAGCTTCTCTTGTTATTTATAACTAGGTGAAGATGCTGGGATTGCTATGTGTCCCATAGTAGGAGCTGTAAATCAAGGAAGTAATTAGAAAAGAGTATTTAAACTGAATGATTTCTAATAAAACAAACATTTAATAACGGATGAAACCATAGAGCTAATTTTGATTTAACCATGACATTCCATGCCATTGTAGATGGAACCGGGCAATAAACCACGTGGACCAGAATTACCTGGTAGGGGTATAAATTAAGTGAACACTTCATTGTACCACTCCAGTGCAGAGCCACAAAGATGATGGAGTTGTGCATCAACTTGATAAGGAAAAGCTGAGGTAGCTGGGTTTCTTGAGCTTGGAAAAAAGGAACTGAGTGTCGCATTAAAAGAAAGCAGTGGATTTGGCAGGGAGTAAACCCCTTTACTTTACAGGTCTAAATCTTGAGCAATACCCAATTTCGCACTATGAGTCCAATAACTAAGTCAGATTCACTCAATAGTGCCACACTATGAGTCCGTACAATTTGGATTCACTCAATAGTGTGTTCTGTTCTTGCCTAGCCACAATCTATGGACTCGTGCGATGTCCAGTGAGCAACAGCCAGGCTAGTTTACATGAACAGGGGTAATTCATTAGAGCAACAGATTTACAGGTTCTTCATGGATTGTTGATGATGAGCATTGTATGCAAAATATGTACACACAAATGTTAACATTACCAAAGTGTTATATTAAAAAGTAACTCTATACTAAAGTTTTAGGTTAAAAGGGAACTCTGTAGAGATTTATACAGTTCTTGAGAAGGCTTGTGTCTTACCCAAAGGCGTCCCTATGGGGGGGAGAGGGTCCCAGCCTGTTGACTGATCCCAGAAGTCAGAGGTCCACGAATCCTCCCTGACTTGTTCAAGATGGTAACTTTCCCCTCAAAATTCCCTTTTTGCTAGGCTATTTTATATTATTTTTTTGTCTTCAAGGTGGAGCTTGAGTGGCTCTAGTCATACATATTTTGTTTCTGATTGGTATCGCCCCTCGGAGGCGGGTAGGTGTTGGGATGGACGTGTGTTTTGGTATTATAATGACATTGTAGTGAGCAAAGCTCACACAAGGGTAGCAGTTCGTCAAAAGATGACAGAATTCTGGCTCAGGATTGTAAAAGTACAGCTGGTCACCTTCGAGGTACGACTTAGTTCCTGTCCCTGTATATCATCTTGTCACAGGGCTTAGCCACAGCTGCACATCTTATCACAGGGGCTAACCGTGCTATCTCCACACCACTCCACCCCCTGTGTGGATTCCAAGGTGGCAGATTTATTTGCCTGGGGAACCATCAGAGGAAGGGATTCCTGCATGCCAGCTGTACTCACCCCTGGAGGCTCAGAAATTTCCCCAATGTGCAAATAATGCTCCATTTCCAATATAAGTTCAATTTTCAAGTTACCTCCATAATTATCCCACACTGAGGGGTTACCCCGTGAATGTTGATAACTATGGAAAGGGGGGATGTCAAGAGGATGCAGCCAGGCTCTGCTTGGTGGCACCCAATGATAGGACAAGGAGCAGTGGGTGTGAGCTAGAATAGAGGAAGTTCCACATCAGTCTGACAAAGAACTTCTTACTTTTGAGGGTGACAGATCACTGGAAGGGGCTGCCCAAGGGGGTTTGTGGGGTCCCCTTCTCTGGAGATGTTTAAAAGCTGCCTGGCCATATTCCTATACAACTGTAGGGGATCCAGCTGTGACTGGATGATCTTTCGATGGCCCTTCCAATCCCTAGTCTTCTGTGATTCTATGAAAAGAAAGCCTAATGAGGTGTCTGTCTTCAGTAACCACTCTTTAATTGTACATTCCTGCCCTGGAACCACCAGCTACTGTTGAACATTTATGGGTACAGTGTGTGTGTGGGAGGTTATGAAGTTGGTGGTTCTGTCCAGAATTTGGAAGAGGAGGCTAAGGTTCTCTCTCATTGCTCTCTACAACTATCTGAAAGTACACTGCAGAGATGTTGCTGGTCTCTTCTCACAGGTTAGAAGTGACAGAACCAGAGGGAAGGGTTTCAAGTTCCAACAGGGAAGGGTTAGACTGGCCATGAGGAAGAAATTCTTCCTGGAGAGAGTGGTCAGGCACTGGAATGGGCTGCCCAGGATGGTGACTGAGTCCCCATCCCTGAATGTGTTGAAAAGTCACTTAGGTGTGGTGTTGGGGGATCTGGTTTAGGCATGACCTTGTAAGGTAGGGCTGATGGTTGGACTCGGTGATCCTGTGGGTCTTTTCCAACCTGAAGGATTCTATGATTCTATAAAATTAAATTAGAAAAAATACAGAGCTTTTCATTGCAGATAAACCTGGAAAATCAGAGGCACATTGCACAGGTCTCCTCTATGTTTTGTGGCCGAGGGAGAAATATGCAATTCCTTTGGCCCCACAAGTGCCCCAATAAGTGCCTTATTCCGCATGATGTCAAAATATTGATTTATCCTGAAAAAGCTTTGAAACTCTGTGCTATTCATCATCTTATTTCTTATGCAGCTTAATGTTCTGTTTGCCTTTCTACTGCAGTTGTAAATTAAGCAAATACCTCTCAATTACTGCAGTGACTAATGGTTCCTTTCTTGAGACAGAGGTAAGCGAGTAGCTTAAGATTTTCTTCGTGTATAAATTGCTTTGCGGTTATTTATTCTGAATATAATTTCCCCCTTAATTTGGTTAGTTCTCTCTAGCATTTTACTTAATCCTGTGGTTTGGGTTAACTCAAATAGTTTTGTAAACTTCAGATTTTGCTGCTACCTTGCTTGTCACTTATTAAATGTATTAAGCACTGTGGGGTTTAAAATCAAAATGAATGACTTGATAGCAGTCAGCAGATCAATAGTCTGTTTAGCTGTGCACATCAAATTTTAGAGAACAAGTTTGTGTAATAGCGTACATTTGTAACTTCATGAAATAAGTGTAGAAAAATTGCAAAGCCTAATTGTCATGACTGTGATGTCATTTGAATTCCCAAGTTGTCCAGTGTAGGAAGTTTTTCAGGGTTTTGCTACTAATCAAAGTTATTTAATTTAATGGAACTGTTTTGGCCAAATGCTTCACAGATTTGCAGACATCACTTGTGATTTTGTTTAGAAGAAATCTGTTCAGGGTGATTTAGGATATGTTATATGTCTGTAAATGTCATATCATGTCAGCCAACTATAAATTAACAATCCCTGCCTGATTTAGTGTAGGTCTTCTGTACTCACTCTCCTAGCTTTCATTCTATCCTTTTCCTGCATGAACATTTCCATAGTTATGGAACTGACTTTGATAAAGTATTTTTGGAAGATGCTGCTGATAGGAGAAATCCTGACAGTGAACTTGATCTTTTGAGGTCCCTCCCAATCCCCAGTGTTCTGTGATTCTGTGAACTTCTAGGGAATTACAGCCTAGAGAATCAGATTCATAGTTTCAGTTGACTTCATAAGGGATGAGACTTGGCCTCTCTTATTGGCAATAACCAATGCTGTCTACTACCCTCCTACAATAAAATTCCATCCTAGAATAAGTATTTAATACAGATTCCTCACATCTACACTGAATGCATTTTTCCTTCTCCTTTAACCAGACTAAGAGTCAGTGAGATGGAGAGAGAGGCATCTCTTGCTTGGACTCACTTTGACTGACAGTGGATGAGATAAATCATAGTTTTTGTCACCCATACATATATGTGAGGAAGCCATAACTACCTAACAAATATGGTGTTAAGATGTCTGGTTTTAAATTAGAAAACAACTCACAATATTTTTGCAGTGAAACACAGACAGACAAACAAACAAACAAGCATGTTTGTGAGAAAGCTACGGACAGAACTGAAATTTAAAAAACAGCTTAGCAGTAAGTGACTAACTGCATTTTTCTGGCCATACTGAAGAACTGTGACAGATGCTCTGCAATATATTCAATCTGTTTCAGTAAACTATCATATGAAACAGATGAGATCTTTTTTCAAATTCAAAAATAGAAAAATCCCATTTTTTCAGACTCTCACATCCTTCAAGCCACATTTTCACTTAAAACTTTTTTTTTTCTTTATATTATTTGTTTCAGTGCTGAGCTGTTCTATCACAGTGAATCTGCTGTGGCAGAGGGTATGAATTGTGGAAAGCAGCATCTTATAAACAATACAAAAGGAACAAACTCTTATTGTTTCTTAGGAAATTACTTTGAAACTATGTGTAAAATAGACACATTTTTTGCTTCTATGACCTACACATTATCGAGTGTCTCACAGCAAATTCAAGGACACTGGCCTTCACAGGGCACTAACATTTGGAGACTACATACCAGACCTGTCTGGTAGAATTCAAGCAGAGTAATGCGCAGTGATTCTTAAACCATTGGCAACAGCTGGTAAATTTTGCCAGCAGATCTATCCAACCAAGGATCTGAGAGCAGAGTCTTGAAAATCATTTTAATACAGTCTGGTATGTGTAAAACCAGTAGTGAGAAATACCTCTGCTTTCAGAGAGCATTACGCTGCACAGACAGGAGAGTAACAGCAGAGAGCTTTCAGGCTGTTGATAGACATAGTTCTGTGGTTGGCCAGCTCTCTTGTTCTTGCTCTTCCTGCTCAGTCGCATAAAGAACAGGAGGTAGGAGCCTCTCCTATTCGGCTCATCCTGCAGGTTTGTCTCTTTAGGCTGGCTGTTGGGTTTTGTGTTTGGACTCTAGAGCAGATCTGCCAGTTCCTGAAGCACTGATCATTTGGCACATCCAGAGAAAATCTGATGCATTACTTCATTTGATATTCTAAAATTTATAAGCTTAATTTGTGTACTATTTTACAACAGGGTAGTGCTGCACATTTGATTGTGTCTACCTGTGATAGGCAGCGGTGTGTGGCTCATGTTAATTACAGAAATGAAATTTCATGAAAACAATGAACTTAAATTGTTAAATATAAGACTATGCTCTCCAGGGAAAAAAATTGAAATAAGTATCTAAATGCATTTATTTGATAAACAAAATTGTTTTGTTGTGAATGCCATATAGGCACACACTTAGGTTGGCTTATCAAATGGTATGTAATGTACCCAGAATAACATCTCAGTGCTTTTCACTGGCAGTGATGCAGCTTTCAAATTAAGGTAAATTCTTTCACAGGAATAATAAACAATAATGATTTTTCTTAAGTTGCCTTCAGCTCACTAGTGTGATTCAATTTCCCATGAAATTACATGATCTAAATTAAATATAATGCACATATATAGAGAGTGAAGAGTTTCACAGTTACTCTTTCATAGAGACGTACTTGGTGAGATGCTCGTTAATCAGTGTGTTGCCTTCCTCTGTTTAGGTACATTTCTTCTGTTAAGCATTTCATGCTGTACATTTCTATTAAAGGTGAACCAAAGAAGAAAAGTACACAAACAAAACAACCACAGAAAAGCCAAACCTCATCTCTGCAAGAGCTAGTTACCCCAAATTTCTCTGCATCAGCAGTTAATATGATCTCTAATCTTCTGCTGAGGTACATTCCTTAGCAAAAATATTATTATTCTTTAGTTCCTATTGTTAGTTTCTTTTATAGTTCATGCGTATAGAAAAAATATACATAAGAAATCAACACTGGAACACTTTTCCTCAATGATGCTATGTTTACAGAAATGGTTACAGTTGGACTTGATGATCTTAAATGTCTCTTCCAACCTTCTACATTGATTCTATCATTCTGAGAAGCAGTGGCACAACAGCAGAGGTATTTAATAATCTAGTAATTGAGCAAACTGTGTAGCAGATTAGGAACATGTGGACACTGGCAGAATTGCAAAAAAAAAAAAAGGGTCAGATTCCAGCTGGTATAAGTTGATAAAGCTTGTAGATCAGTTTACCTTAGCTGAATATGTAGAAGAAACTAGATAATTAGTCCGTTACTGTATGCTACTGATTGAGCCTCTCTGTGAAAACATGCTATCATATTATTGTCATTTTCACTGCTGAGAGTAGATCTCACAAAGGAGTCTATTCCATCCTTAATTAGGACATTCAATTTTTTAATAAGCTTTACCAGATAGTGGCTGAATTTTTCTGGCTTGTCAGTTGACCTGCTGTTATGCGCTTGAGAGACAGAGAAAAACCCCACACTGTTTTCAGTGGGATTTTAGTTTGAGTAAACACTCTGTGATTGGGCCTCAGGGTGTGGTAAAGAAGAGTAAGTTCAGGTTCCATCTGAATGCTGCTGGAGCAAGAAGACTATCAAAAAGCAACTGACTTGCTCTTGGAGATCTGATTCGGGGCTTGCTGATGTCAAATGAAAGATTCTTAATGACTTTAATATGTTTTGGATGAAGCTTTACATCTGAGAATAGACTATACATACAATATTTAGACTGAAATGGCACACTTACACGCAGTAATTTTAACTCCCACATTTTATAACTGGCTATATGGTGCAGCACTTTGTCAGTGTGTCAGGGTTCCCTTGGATGTGACTATCTTAGCCTATGTCTGTTCACAGTCTGTCAGGATGCAGCAAAACAGTGGAGAAGGCGGAGAAATTTCATGGGGAAAGTGGAAGAGTGAATGCTGTAATTATTTGTATTTGAAAAGAAAATTACTTTTAACATAGTCTCAGGCTTTCAGTCTGCACCTTCTTTAACAGTGCCTTCAAACAGCCTTGTTCATGAAGAGAAAGCAAGCTTTCAGGTTATGCTTCCTGTTCCTTGTAAAGACATTTACATCATCAAACAAATTTCCACTACTTGAACTTCTGAAATGTGAGGTGAATAACGCTGCCACATGCAGAAACACCCTGGCATTTGTATGGCCTCTGGCACTGTATGAGTTAAAGTGCACGCCTGTGTTCATGCCATACACGTGTGACTAAGGTGGTACAGTTCACAACTGGTCATTCTGATGTGGTTTTGTGTTTATGTGAACTAAACAAAAGTTTAGACAATTGCCAGAAGTTCTGTTGATAGAAGAATAAGAATTATTGCTTGACAGGAATTAGTCTTAAAAACTTCTTGTAGGGAGAATTGCTCCTCCTGCACAGGACAAAGGTAATTTCAAACCAGAGCTGAATGGCACAGACTGAACAGGAGCTAACTGCACTTTGCAGGAGCTGCCACTTTTATATTACCTGAATAAAAAAAAAAATAAAGTACACTTTAAAAATTTGCTTTCATGCAAAAATCCCGGAAAATACAAGGAAGTTTTGTTACCCGTTTAAAAAACTTGTTAAATCTGAATGTTTTTTCTGGCTACAGGTTTTACTGACCTTGAACAACAAGCACAAATCTGTGATTCTGAATTTGTATAAATGAGCCAGAATGTTTCCTGGAAACATTTCTACTTTTATCTTATTTCTACTTTTATGTTTATGTTAGATAGTATAAACAGCCTTTTTACCAATCTGTATTGCTCAGCAGTAATTATGTAAGAAGTTTCAATAGCCAGCCTTTCTGACTGTCTGCTTTGTTGGTTACAGAGGCTGTAAGAAAAGACCTCTAAGATCTTCAGGTCCAGCCTATGAGCTAACATCCCCACAATCACCTAGACCATGGCACCATTAAACACCTACAGGGATGGTGACTCCACCACCTCCCTGGGCAGTTCATTCCAATGTCTAATCACTCTTTCTATGAGGAAGTGATTTCTAACATCCAGCTAACCCTCCCCTGGCACCGCTTCAGGTCATGTCCTCACTAGCTGCTTGGGAGACCCTGACCCTCACCCATCTACAATGTCCTTTCAGGTAGTTGCAGAGAGCGATAAAGTCCCCCCTGAGTGTCCTCTTCTCCAGACTAAACAACCTCAGCTTCCTCAACCTCCCCTCATAAGACTTTCCCTCTAGTCCTTCTCCAGCCTTGTTGCTCTCCTCTGCACCTGCTCCAGCACCTCAACATCTTTCTTGAAGCGAGTGGCCCATAACTGCACCCAGTAGTCAAGGTGAGGCTAGGTTACTGTCTTCTTTATTACAGTGGCTGTCTACAGAAATACAGCGCACAAAAGTGATTTTTTTTTTACTATGTTTGGGATTACTTAGATTAATATGAGCTATTTAAAAGGCAGGAGTGTAGTTTCATGCAGCTGGAAAGAAATATAAGCTTCACCTACGTAGTTCAACCCAGCATAATGATACAGGGTGGTCAGCCCTCCAAGTAGGCTGCCTTGTCATTGAGTAGTAGCAGGAGCCCTGATAATGAATGTCATACAGTAGCCTAGATTTTAGACGAGTACGTTAGCCGAGATGATTCCCACCATTAGGATGTCACATTCTCATTCTGTCTTTTGATCTCTTGCCTTTTAAGGCCCGGGGATTACACAGTCCCAGTGACATACTGTTCTTTACAGAGAGACAGTTTTTCATTCTCTGCTTCTCCTGCTGCTTCTTATATTAACGAGTGATTTGAAAATTTCCTTCATCATCCAGAATCCTATTTTAATTTCTAGTTTGTGACTTTAATTGTAGTTCAAATCACACCTTAGATATGACTGTGTGTTTTGCCTACATGCTCATTTCCCCCTGTAACTCAATTTCTGCTGATGTGTTAGTTAACATAGCACATGCTATTGTTCTAATTCTGTTTATGCTAATCTGTGAATTCTGCTCTCTTAACCCGCTATTTGGAATAGAATACAGTGCAGTTAATTATATTCTGTGTTGTAATGTAATTCCGAACTCTGTGGGATGGATTTGAATTTTCTATATCTTTGCTATCCTAACACTTCTGAGATTTAAACAGCTTGAGTTCAGGTGTCTTAATGTTCAGAGAGTTTATAAGTGGGCTGTGGACGTCAGCTTCGTATGAGCTTAGTTATGAATACGTTTTCACTCACACAATGGTGATGAGCTCTTATGTCACAGAAGGCTTAAAAAAAAAAATTGCATTTCAGTGCCTCCAAAAATCCACCAGTCTCTGAGATCCAGTTTGTTACCATACAGACATATAACAGCTTTAATTTTGCTTGATTTATTTAGTTGTTTATTCTACATAACAAGCAAACGTGTTGTCAGCTCTGAGGAAATGAATGGACGATGTGCTACTTCTTTATTGCTGCTGGTTTTGGTAAGTTTTTGGAAGCTAATGGCAGAAACCCCCATAATTTTCAGTGATTGCATTCTTCTGGGAAGTGCCTTATGACCCATGCAAGGTTATTCCTGGTCAAGTTTTTAGATGCTGACAGGGGCCTACAAAAAGGCTGGGGAGGGACTATATAGGATGGCAGGTAGCAACAAGGCTAGGGGCAATGGAGCAAAGCTGGAGATGGGTAGATTTAGAGTGGATGTGAGGAGGAAGTTCTTCACCGTGAGAGTGGTGAGAGCCTGGAATGGGTTGCCCAGGGAGGTGGTTGGGGCCCCATCCCTGGAGGTGTTTAAGGCCAGGCTGGATGAGGCTCTGGCCAGCCTGGTCTAGGGTGGGGTGTACCCCCCTAGGGGGGGTTGAAACTGGATGATCAGGTGGTCCCTTCCAACCCTGAATGATTCTGATTCTGTAACTTTTCCAGTGAAATGATCCTGCTGTGGCAGGGGGATTGGACTAGATGATCTTTCAAGGTCCCTTCCAATCCCTAATGATTCTATGATTCTAAGTAAATTCTCAAACAACATTTTTGCAACTTTTGTCATCTTTTTAAACGTTTGTGACTGTGAAAACAATTGTAAAACAGACTCTTCCACTGTGTTTTTATGGTGTCCAGTTCTGGGCTCCTCAGTTCAAGAAGGACACAGAACTGCTGGAGAGAGTCCAGCACAGAGCCACAAAGATGGTGAAGGAGGTGGAATTGTCTCCCTTTTGAGGGAAGGCTGAGAGAGCTGGGTCTCTGGAGCTTGGAGAAAAGTCGGCTGAGTGGTGACCTCATTAATGTTTATAAATATCCAAAGGGTGGGTGCCAGGAGGATGGAGCCAGGCTTTTCTCAGTGTCATCTAATGATAGGGCAAGGAGGCAATGGGTGTAAGCTGGAACACAGGAAGTTCCACATCAGTATGAGAAGGAGCTTCTTCCCAGTGAGGGTGACAAAGCACTGAAGTGGGCTACTCAGAGGAGTTATGGAGTCTCTGGGGATGTTTAAAACCAGCCTGGATATGTTCCTGTGTGACTTGATCTAGGTGATCTTGCTGTGGCAGAGGGGCTGGACAGGATGATCTTTCAAGGTCCCTTCCCATCCCTAATGTTCTATGATTCTATTCTGTGTTCTAGACCTGTAGGTTTATACAGTCTTACATAAAAGACTGCAATAGAAATGTTGGATGACACTGCCCTTACTATAAATTTTAAATGTTTCTGAAAGAATTATTAACCTATTTGTAATATGAAAGAATAAAGGACCAGGAATTCCACTTCAATAACAATAGCAACACAAAAACTGAGGATTTTTGTCCCCCTAGCGTGGGACAGGATAGGGAGGGGTTATTGAAGTGGAATTTTTAGACTGAAATATATATGTTTTTTAATACTAACCTGATGCACTATTAAATAAACTTTATTTTGGGTTATTGGAAATGTGCTTTCCCTTCTTGTCATGTGCTGTGTCTTTTCTTGCAATAAAATAAGAACATTGATAGATCATATTGTTTTCTTTCCTAAGAAATGCATTATGTTATTGTACCTCTGGCTGTCCCACAGAGGAGTAAATTGCTTCCATTAGTTTCCCTTCTTTTTATTTTTGTTGTCTTGGCAACAAAACGTAATTTCTTCTTACATGTGTATTATAGTCAAACCCTATCAGTTAAGATTGTGAAATTTCTTTCAGTAATAAACTCCTATTTCCACCTGGACATAACTTACAGGAGAAATTGACTTGGAAACTTGCTTGGCTGAAGTTTATGCGAAGTAACCTTATCTTTAAAAGTTAATGGAAAATAATTGATTTCATTTGAATGATGCACCATGGCAAAAATATATTTACCAAGGGGAAAGAAAAGACTGACGAAAATGGGATTCTTTCCCCTTAATTTTAGGCATCTGCTACTAATTTAGGCAACTAAAAGTTAGCCGTGTAAGTTTAATAACTTAAATGTCCCTCTCAGCAAAGAGAAATACATGCCTGTGCGTGTGATTCCAAAACAGAATTTTGGAATAAGGAAAAAGGTCAAACTGAATTACAGGTTGCCCAGAGAGGTTGTGGAATCTCCTTCTCTGGAGACTTTCAAAACCTGCCTGGACATATTCCTGTGTGATGTACCTAGGTGATCCTTCTTTTGGCGGGGAGGGGTTTGGACTAGATGATCTCTAGAAGCCTCTTCCAACTTCTGCCATTCTGTGATTCTGTGTGATTCAGTGAACTGCCCTCTGGAGATACCTATTTCTCTCCTATCATTAGAAGCAGTACCTTATGAGATTGCTTCAAATTCAGGTGGTTAAGTTTGAAATGCCTAAACTGAGGTAAATAAATCCCATTCAAGAATTAATATAAGTAAGAGTTAACTAAAAAACATGTGATCTTGAAAACTTGCCCTTTTGCATATGATTGGTCTGGGAAAGAAAAGGCTTTTTTCCTTCCAAGAATGTGATTTCTAAGACTTACATAGATCTTTAATGGACAATTTCCTTGGAGCAAGAGGATTCACACATCCCTGGCTTATACACATTATTGAGCTTCATACAAGTGTTTCACTCTCAGAAGATTGAGCGTCAGCCATTCCATTTCAGCCCTTCTATTGATATCTTCTAATGATTTTACAGTGCTTGCTGGATACTTTTTACATTTGATCATGACAAATACAGCAAATGGTCCAGGAGATGGAAAATGCTCAGCTGAATTCCAGGCCACAGAGTAGTCGGTGATCTTTGAGCAGTCACTGAGTCTATCCTTCTCTGTCAATGGATCACAGTACTGAAGACATTGTACTGATTGCTTTTCAAGCTGTTTGCTCATTCTTCTAATTAATACTACTTTAGGATACAAATTGTCTCCTGTCTGTTTCTGTACATCACTGTGAATATTCCAGTCTTCTTGAAAACAGTTAATGAGAGCTTTTCCTTTCTATGACATATTTAGATACACTGTTTTTCTCCATTTTTGCACTTTGCAGGTATGAATTAGATTATAGGCTAATACTGCGTAAAATCCAGTGACAGACATCCTGCATCTTACTCAGGACAAGTTATATATTTCCTGGCTAGACATGTTAGAAATTTTTTATTCTTAGCTTTGACCAAGTGCCAGTCCTGGTCCTGGAGAAAGAAGAAATATCTTTGATTTCTTGGTTCTGTCTCTTTTTATGAAAACCCAAGATCGTGAGTCTGTAAAGTAGATTTGTGTGCTTTATATGTTTTTCAATAAAAACTACATTTGCTGTTATAATATTACTCTCTGGACAAACATGAAACCCACCCTTCAGTCTACCCTTTCCTTTTTCAGAACTTTCAAGGGCTTCCCCTTCTGAGATTTCCATACAAACTTCAAACCTCTCTAGAGGTTTGCACAGCCACACAATATCTTCTATTTTGTTCCTTTATCCTTTTCTAAAGTTTTTCAAAATCTCTTCATTGCAGCTAGTCTTCAGGTACTGAGCTGATAACTTTATAAATATGTCCACAATGACTTCAAGTCTTTCTCCTAGAGTGGTAATAACCACCTGAGGGACTTGGGGTTGACGTCATGATTGAAGGCTCATTCCATTACCATGGAATGAGAAGAGGTTTGGATTTTTGAGAAGTAAGGAGAAGAGTTAGCAGAGCTGCTATATGGAACTTCTGCCTGGTAAAGACCCTGGTTGACAGAGTTTCTTGGGGTGCAGTTCTCAGGTGCAAAGAAGCCCAGGAAAGCTGGACATTTTCAGGAAAAAAACTCTTAAAGGAGCAGGCTGTCACCATGATGCTGAAAGTCTAAGCATCAAGGAAGGTCTGTTTGGCTGTGTCCAAAGAAGGGCGATGAAGCTTTTGAAGGGTCTAGAATAAAAGTACTTTGAGGAACTGCTGAGAGAACTGTGGTTGTTTAGTCTGGAGAAAAGGAGACTGAGGAGAGACCTTTTCACTCTCTACAGTTACCAGAAAGGAGTTTGTAGCAAGATGGGGACTAGTGACTTCTTCCTAGTAACAAGGGGTAAGACAAGAGGCAACGGCCTCAAGTTGCACCAGGGGAGGTTTAGATTAGATATTAGGAAGAATTTCTTCACCAAAAGGGTTATCAAGTGCTGCAGCAGGAGGCTCAAGGAAGTGGTAAAGTCATTGTCATTGCAGGTATTTAAAAGAAAAGCAGTTGTGATGCTACAGACATCACAGAACATTAGGGATTGGAAGGGACCTCAAAAGATCGTCTAGTCCAAACCCTCTGCCAGAGCAGGATCACCTAGACCAAGCCACGCAGGAGCATGTCCAGGTAGGTTTTAGACATGGTTTATTGTTCACTTGGTAGTGCTGGTTTAATGGTTGGGCTTGATGATTTTAAATAGTTTTTTTGCAACGTGAAAGATTCTGTGTTGAAGTCTATCAATGTACATCAGTAGCTAATGTTGTTTTATCCACGGACTTTTATAATCATTTCCCATTTTGTTACCCAGACTCCCCATGCTCTGGTATCTCTGCAACACAATTTCATTCTTACCATGCTGTATAATTGTGCATATTCAGCAAACTTTTTTTCTGCTGATCCTTTCCTATCACAAGCTTTTGGGAGTGTAGTGTGTTTAACAAATGGATCATCATCCTGCAAGTCTGCAGACTAATTCAGAGAACTCTAATAGGTTTGTGAAACATAGTTTCCTGCTGTAAAAGCTGTGTTGATTCTTTCTCTATATTAGCTTATTTAACAGAATATTTACTTACTCAGTTCCTTATTGGCTTTTTAAACAATTAACCTATTTCTGAAATCAAACCTATTAGTCTGTTTGACTTTAGTTTGACTGTCCCTGAAGCACTTTTCCAAAGTTGTTATAATTTTAAGCTTTCATCCCTTCAGTTCTCAAAATAATTTAAATGTTAGTCTGTATAACACATCTACTCATTAAAGAATTTTCAATTCTGATGTTCTTTAATGCTTTGAATTAAATGCTACCTAGCTTTAGCTAGGAGTGACTATTCCTTTTATTTATTTCTTACACTCAGGTGACACGGTAATTTCAGACCTTGTCTCTGAGGAGGAAAATCTCCAGCAGGGCACTCTCGCTATTTTTCTGTGGTGAAAAATTATTCAAATCACTGCTTCATCTTTTCTACCATGGTCTTGCTCTTTCCTGTATTAATTATCCTTCCTTTCCTATATTAAGTATCCATGGACAGGTGCTACAAAATGTCTGGCAAGTGTTTTCCTTCTAGCATGTTTGAAAACATTTTTAATAACTTCATGCCTTTAGCAAATTATCATTCAGAGTCTTTTTTGGTTTATTAAAGTTTCAGATTTAATTTGCCAGAGTTTGTAGTCTTTTCAGTTCACCTTGTCTGGAGACAGTGCTCATTTTCTGAAAGATGACTCTTTACTTCTGTTATCCATTTTATTTTTCCTGTTTAACTATTGTTGTTCTCTACTTTTGATATTCTTTAACCCAAGTGATTTTGTAGTTACTTTTTAACGTGTCTTGAAGAAAGCTCCTTGTTAATCTGAAGAAGTTCTATTCTTTGTCTGTTTCTTTTAGTTCACTTTTAGCAAGTTTTCTGATTTTTGCATAATTTCCCTTTTTGACAATAAGTGTCTCTGTAGTGGTTTCTTTTGTGTGTGTGTGCTCAGTACTGCTATAGTTTTGAAGTGAAGTGTATCTCACTTAGAAAAGTTCTTTGAGAGCTACGTTTCGAAACAAGCTCAATGTATGTCTCACAAGAACTGTTTACTCACCACAGTGGGCTTTTGGAGTAGCCTTTTCAAGAGAAAGCTGAAATCTAACGGAGTAGCTCCTGCCTCCTGAAGATTGGTCTGATGCTACCTGTGCAGATGTTTATATGAATCTTCCTGGATATAACTCAAGTGTCTCATTTTTACAGTGTTTTTTGCTCTTGCAACTGTGTTGTGTTCTCTTAATCAGAGTTAGCATCCAGAACCTACAATAACGTTCTTTTCCCATTTCTTTATGTTTGGTTTTGTTTTTAACCACGTGGCTTACATAACTTTGGCTATAGCCAAAACCTTTGTCTGGCTGCAAAATGTTGTAACCTGGCTTGACATGTTTGAAAGATCAGCTTCCTTCCCCTGAGTTCATAAGTCTGTTAAATTACTGTCCTCATTAATAATCAAGCAATCTCACTCACCCATTTCATGCTTTGCACTTCAAACATTTAAATAGGTGAATGTGTCCATTTCCTCTTGGGTTAGTGCTCTCCTTATGTATGCCTTCTCTAAAAGAAGTTTAATTTGCTGAAAATCAACTTGGCCTTTTTAGTTCCTCATTGTTTTAGGAAATTTTCATTCTTCTTTGCTTAAAGACTTTATTTAAATATGATCTGCCTGCTTTTCTGTGGCTCTGGACTTTCCCATAATGCTTAGTGCAAATAAACTTAGAGGAAGCATATCTAAAAGAAACATTTTCCGTAAAATAGATATCCTAGCTATTTCATAGAATCATTAGGGATTATAAGGGACCTCAAAAGATCATCTACTCCAATTGATGTGATTTTCCCTGTTCTAATGAGTTCAGTTACATTTTTCCCCGCACAACTGTCTTACAGATGAACATAGACTTAACATGTCCAGACTGGTGCATGACTTTGATCAGTCTTGCTCTTTTACTTCCCACCAATTCATGTCATTTTGGCTCCAAAATATCTATTGACCTGTGGCATATTCTTGTGTCCACTTCTGGGCCACTCAGTTCAGGAGGAATGTGGAGCTGCTGGAAGGAGTCCAGTGTAGGGCAACGAGGATGATGAAGGAGGTGGANATGATTCTATGATATTCTGCTATAGGTATAGGCCATGACCATTTCTCCATCTTAGCACTGTCCAGACCATGAAGTTCTTCAAAGTATTAAGTCATCACAGTCATGATTATCAGCACAGGTAGATGTGTCTCTGCCTGATCTATATCCTATTATTAGCTTCTTTACCTGAATGTTCTACGTAATTTCTCTCTATCTAATCTGCTGCATTATTTCAGTCATTTATAGACTCCTATAAGAGTTGAAGTGAGAAGGGACCTCTGGAGATCCTCTGGAGATCTGGGGCCTACCCTGCTCATCGGAGCAGAGTTACCTAGAAGGTTGTTCAGTGCCACACATAGTCAGGTTTTGAGTATCTCTAAGGATTGAGACTCTACAGTATCTCTGGGCAACCTGTGCCAGCGCTCAGTCTGCCTCACAGTAAAAAAGTTATTATGTACAAACAGAAATTCCAGTGTTTCAGCTTGTGCACACTGCCTCTTATCATGTTGGGCACCAGCAAGAGGAGGCTCCCTCTGTCTTCTTTACCTTATACCCATCATGTGTTTATGCCCTTGAGCCCTCTCTTCTCCAGGCTGATCAGCCTCAGGTCTCTCAGCCCCTCCTTGCGTATCAGTTGCTTCAGTTCTTTGGCTTCATGACCCTCTGAAGGACTTAGTCAAGTTTGTCTATGTCTGTCATGTACTAGGAAACTGAAACTGTGATCCAGTGCTCCAGATGTGTCCCACCAGTGCTCAGTAGCACAACAGATTACCTTCTTCAAACTGCTGGCCATGCTTTTGTCGTGCTGTGTTGCGAGGGCACATTGCTGTGTCATGTTCAGCTGCTCATTCGACCAGACACTCATGTTCTTTTCTGCAAGAGTGCCTTTCAGCTGCTTGGCATCTCAGCAGGTACTGGTGCATGGGTTTGTTCCTCTCCAGGGTTGTGGCTTGGCATTTCCTTTTGTTCAAACCAATACTGTCCTGCTAGAGAATGGCTTCTCACACTGGCAGTATTTGCTAATGGCCTGGAAGTGAACCTACTGGGGATGTTTGTACTTCCTTTGTGATTAATAGTGTCACATTTAATTTGTGCCAATTGTAAAAATTAAAGAGGAAAAAAAACCCCAACAACATGGTTTTAGCCCATTGGTCTGTGGTAGGCGTAGAACCATAGAGTCATACAATCAGTAGGGTTTGGAAGGGCCCTCAAAAGACCACACTGTGCTTGTCTCTTTATTTCAAAATTTACCTTTGTCTTTCTATAGCTGTGCTACTTAGAAATGTGCTGCCTTGGGCCATGGTATCATAGAAAGAATAGTTTCAGTAAGCTCAATTGTTCTGCATATTTGGTCAGCTGGTGCTGTCCAGTGTCTTTTGGTTCCTTCCAGTCACTTTTGCTTAAATAAGTGAGTAACAGTGAACTCTTCCATTAAAAAAACCTGCAAAATGTTTTCTCTGATAAGCAAAGTCTTTAGATTTCCTTAAGTTTTTTTCCACCCCTGCTGGGGCTGTTCCTAAACACTGAGTGATAGTCTTGCCACCACAGTACAGCTCAACAGAGCTTGAAATTAGCAGGAGGAGCTCGGGCTGTCTGACAGCTAGTCCTGCTGCAGAGCCGCCAAGTCTGAACAAACAGCAGCAGATATTTTGCTCACAGAGGAAATAAGGTTAGTGGAAATATTAAAGAAAAGTGAATGCCACTGCTGGCATGGCAGCTTTGCAGTAATTGGCTCCTTGTGATTCATGCTGGCCTGACTCTGAGAGCTACAGATGGGAAGCTTAGAAGCTTTAGTTTGGAAGCTCCAGTTCGGAGCTTATAATCTCTTCTAAAGAAACAGAAAACAGATCAAAAGTTCACTTAAGTAAATGGAATTCTGTGAATTCCAGGAACATTTCTTGCTAATTTACTTTTCTATGACATAATTTATCTATTCCAAGATGTAGAATAAGTGTTGTAACCATTGTTTCAGGTGCTGTTTCTAATGAAAAACTACCATCTTTTCCACAATCAACATCTAGTTCATTAATCTACAACTAGCACTGTCTATTCCTTATTATTGTAAGAAGATTTGTAGAATTAGAGAATATTATTCATTTGGAAAGATGTTTCCTTTATCTTCCTGAGATTTTGATGTGAACAAAGAAACTTGAATTATTCAGAGTCACAGAATCACTCTGGTTGGAGAAGACCCCTAGGATCATCGAGTCCAACCATCTGCCCTACCTTACAAGTTCACTCCTGAACCATATCCCCCAACACCTCATCCAAACGCTCTTTAAACACATCCAGGAATGGCCGAGATTTAAAAAATCATTAATTGGCACAAACAAATGGTGAACACAAAATTTCCCACTCACGCTTATGTGTATATAACTCATTGAATGCAAATACGAATGGAATCTGAGCCACTCAGATTAGCAAATCAAATGAGAATTCTCAAAGTGTTGATGAGACTCTCAGTAGTGTTGAGGATAGTGTTTGACTTTGGTACTCTGTTGCTTGGCCAGGAGGGTGGTTGTTGCTAGAGTTTATATTTGGGTTCCTGTTTCTGTCGAAAACTGTGAAATGGATGAAATTATTAAGAAGAAAAAAACCACAAGTGAGTTTTCTCCACCTTTCCCAAGCTTTAAGTTTAAATGAGGGCATATTGCGGATGTGTGTGAGTGAATCCACTGCTGCCATCTACAGAGGACAAAACCTGCTTTCTTGTTCTGCTCAAACTTTTACTGATTGACAAACATGATCATGCTAGAGGATAATGATGATAATTACCCCAGAGAAGCTGTGGAGTTGCCATCCTTGGAGACATTAAGAATCCAGTTGACACACTGCTGAGCAACCTGCACTGGTTGACCTGGGTCTGAGCAGAAGGGATGCAGTAGATAATACCCAAAGGGCCCTTCCAAACTCAGACATTCTGTGACAAGTACAAACCTCCAAAGAATAGGTTGATGAATTCAATGGCTGTAATAGTTTTCCTATCACGCCTGTTTCTTGCTGCATTACACCCACGCCTGATCCTCAGTCTTCGGAGTCCGCATGGGGTCCTGTGAGGCAGGTAGCCATTTATAGTTTGCATTTTTGTTCCCTTTCTGTTTGCTTACGTGCAAATATGTGCAATTAATGTGAAGTTGGTATACAACAGTATGCCAAGAGAAGGAGCGCGCTGAGGAATATTGTCATCATCTCAAACCTACAGATACTAATCTGGAAGTGTAAATGTAATGTTGCTTTTATAGAGAAGCACACACTGTGCATTATGCAGTATGAAACAGCCTCCTTTATAACCCTGACAATTCAAGAGGCGTGGAGAGGAATCACAGACTGAAGCAGTGTGTTTCATTCACTGTATCAGGTAGATGCAACCACCCCTGTGACTGGCAGCTACTGAGCCAGAAAATCAAGCTTTACCATGAGTGAAACATTAGATCCCACATGAGCCTATTTTCCAGTCTAAATGGTTAGTAGCTTTAGTGGCATTTCATTAGGACTACTCGCATCATCACATCCCAGTGATCCTGTTCCGTGTCTGCACTGCCATCGGTTACCAACAAAATTCTGCTCTATTGTTTTGATTATTTGCAGTAGGAAAATGCATTCAGAGATGACCTTTTAGTTATTTTATACATGCTAAGGGCAGTTCTATTTTGACAGCTGAATTAAATGAAATATAGACTATAGCTAGTCAAGGCTTCAAGCATGTTGTTTTTAACATGGTGCCTACAAACAAAACTCTTTTAATTCTCTGCAACTCATTTAACCTTGGATTTAAATGTGCACGTAAATGTGATGGCCCCTAACCTCAGTTCACATAGACCTATAACTATGCACTGAATTACTGTGTTTCCAAATGCTGTAGAAATTCAGGTTGCCAGCTCAATTCCTTAAAGACATGTCATGCCTACCCAGCAAAGCAGTATTATGAATGTTTGATTAATGTCCTGATATTCCACTCAAATTAGCAGTGCCATTTCAAAGTATTTAATCTTCTGAAGGGAAAATGTAGCCTGGTATTCAAGGGATTAAGCTGCTGATAAAACAATTATCTTTTAATGACATCTCTCCTCATTTTCATTTTTTTTTCATTATAAGGCAATAATATAATTTATAAACAGGAAAAAGCTATGTAGCCTAGCACATTTAGAGATGTTGTGTTCAAAAGACTGCATTGTTTGCCTTAGCAATCAAACAAAAGGGAATGGGGGAACTCATTCAACTGTTCTACACGTCTGCACAACTAGCACTTATTAGAACTGTCAAAATTCAGCACAGGTCTGCATCTTCCTAGCGATCCTTTGTCTTATGATTATTTTTAAATTTTAAAATAATTCTTTTAAACCAGATATAGTCTGGCTAATAAGAAACAAATATCTTGTCCAGAGTTGACAGTCTGACTGAGCTGTCTTATATTGGCCAGGACTGCAAATAACACATTTCTATTGGGCTCAAAAGGGACAAGAACAGACAGAAGAATGCATTAAACAGGAGAAAAAAATCAAGTTTGAGAAGCACACTTAGAAGCATTGTTGCAGACACAGTGTGCTTTAGTAATCAACAGTCACTGGTACAATAAAACCACCGAATGTCTTCACCGTTATGTTGATCCAAATAAATAAATCAGTAAATAGTATTTTTATCCCCATTCAGTCAGAGTGGGACGCATGGTAAGACTGCATGTGAACCTACTGTTCGTATTTGCACCCGTTCTTTCTTTGGCCTTGTGGCAATGATGATGTTGTACAATTAAAGCATTTCAGATCCCAGAGTGGCTAGGGGCCAGTGGGGCTACTGAACTGCATCAGGACACAGGATACTTTTGATATGGTAACTGCTCTGGACATTGAATCATAGTATCATAGAATCATTAGGGATTGGACAGGACCTCGAAAGATCATCTAGTCCCATCCCCCTGCCACAGCAGGATCACCCAGACCAAGTCATACAGTCAGTCTGGGTTACAAGGGACCACAGGAAGTTAGAAGGGACCACATTGGTATCCCTGTGTTCTTTCAGAAGAGAAGCCAGTTATGCCAGGGTTCCCCAGCAGTTATTTCCCTGTCCTTCCCGTAAGCCAATACTAAAGCAAAATTACAACAATCTAATCAGATACGTGTAAATGGTGAAGATAGCTTCTAATTCTTTTTCTCTAGTTGCTAATCTCTTCTCAGTCTGTTTAATGAAATAGAAGAGTGAAATGCTGGCCAGCCTCACCACCAAATACAAGACCTTTTCTGAACTTTCCTGTTAATTAATCACTGTTGCAATGAATCAAAGAGTGTCTCTGGAGAGCGATTCTACATTGAAATTATTATTTTGTCCCTTTCCTCCTATTTGCTTTTCCTGAAATTGCTACAGGACTGTCTTGTGACTGTGCTGCAGCTTCTGGCCAAGTAAGAACGAAGATGCCACTTTGAGAGATGTTATTTAAAACTTTACTCATTTTTTTTGCTGTGAAACAGCCCTAAAATTTCTTCACGACCCTTTCACTTTTAAAGTTCAATTGTGCAGGTTTCTTCTGTGCACTTCCAGCATTCTCCAAGCACCATTTTTTAGACTCTCGTGATACAATCTTAAGAGCTTTTAAAATGTACTAAGAACACTGGTAGTTCATTCCCTTCCTGGCAGTATGCCTAGTTATTTGCACTAAACAGATAAGACTACACGTTGGGTAAAAAACTTGGTGTGCGGCCATTTCAGTAAAAAATAACAGATACTTCTTTTGGAAAATACCACTGTTCCTGGATGTGTTTGTGTTTTGCATCAATCAGGTGCTTGCTTCTGTACATACGAAAAAGACAGCTTCATTTATTTACCAGATCACCGAATAATTATCAGTGTCAGACACACAGCACACACATGTGTACCCATGCACACAATCACAGTGTCACAGCATTAGATATCATGTGGCAAATCAAACACTGAGGAGTGTCACAGTGAGGGTGACAGAGCATTGGAATGGGCTTCCCAGGGAGTTGTGGAGTCTCCTTCTCTGGAGATGTTTAAAACTCGCCTGTGACTTGGTCTAGGTGATCCTGCTCCGGCCAGGGGGATTGGACTGGATGATCTTTCGAGGTCTCTTCCAATCTCTAATGTTCTGTGATCCTGTGATTTGGTGAAGTGTCAAGCACCGTCCAGGTTTTACTCTTTGTAGAAAAGTGTGCCTTTGAAACTTTTGCAAGCTATTATTTTCTTTACCCCCACCCACAGCAGTTTGACTGCACACTGATGTATTTTCAGCCACAGCAAAGACAAGTCCCAGACAGACAGTCCATCAGGCAGCAGCACATATATTGTCACCCTAAAATAAGAATCGCTAAATATTCTCAATAAATGTCTGAGGTGGTATTTTAACAAAGGCACATAAAATGTTTTCACTTCACTTGTTCCTAGAAATGTCTGAATATTTTGGGCTAAAATTGTCATGTTGTTTCTTCAGTGAGGGACTGATTACAGAGCTGACAGATGAGCTGAACTTTCTACTAGATAATTCTTCTGTGCGTACCTTATGGGTATTCAATCTGTCTACATAAAAAGTTAGAGCATGTATTTTCATGTCTTTACATATGCATTTCTGAACCAAGCCACATTTGGATGAGGCCTTTTTTGTTTGTTCAATTATGAATTTATTTCCCCCTCGTTTTGATTTTCTCTAAGTCATTGGATAATTCTCTTCCTCTGGGGCTAGGACTAGGATTTTCACTCCTAATAATTCTGTCCTTTTCTTAGGTTCTAGCAACTCCCCAAAGAATCTTTATTCATGTGAAGAAAGATATTTTGTGAAAATAGGGTAATCATGCTAAAGAAAGAAAGAAGAACAGCTGAAGAATGTTTTGTGTTTTCTTGATGGAGAAAATGGAGCAAGTCAGTGGTGCTTAGGAGTGTTGTACTGAACCCAGCTCAGGTGCAGACTTTGTGAGTGATGTTGTTTTCTCTGCTGCTCGATTCATTTGTGTATGTTTGGGACACTGTTTACCCAGCATAACCAAGTAATTAGAATGAGAGGCATCTCAGGAGTCCTTTTAATCCTATTCTGAAACAGTTGCTTGAAACTGAGCATATAAATCAGTGGAAGTGACTGACTGTCTTCATTGCCTTAGAGGAAACTGGGAGAAGTAGCTTGCACTGGGTGCTAAATTTATGGATAGCTAAAAGTAAATGAGATGTGTCACAATATTGAGTGACAAAGCATTTTTGCTCCTTAAAGGGTTTGGTTCATTTTTTATGTAAATAATTCGAAGTAGAAATATTGGAGGAGCTTTTCTCTTTCCAGGTAATAGAACATTATTTTCTTTTCATAAACATAATAGGCTTCTGAAAATAGGTTACTGAAGCCAAAAGAGATCCTAGATTTGGTGTTTTGCATATGCCATTCTGCAGAATAACAGAATTATACCAGATAACTTAGTTGCCTAAAGCAGATATGCTAGAGATTTATTTTATCTTGCTCTGAAAATTTCAGTAAGTGGGGAGTCTGATGGGAACTAGAACTCTCTGTTCCGTTTCCAAGATGAACTGACTTTTGACCAAATGGAAAACTTTGTAAAAGTAATGCAAACCATCTGCTGGACTTGATGAGAAATTGTGGCACATCCATGTTCCATCACTGGCCCAGAGCAAGTGATTAATTTCTTGATTAGTCAGTGTGATTGCTCTTGTGCTTCTCCAATTACAAATCTACCAGGTTTTCTGGAACCACTGGTGAAGTGTGAGCAAAGAGAAAACTACATTAAAAAATGAGAAAAATGTTGAAAGCGGCAATATTCTGGATCACTGTGTGGCAGTAGAGAAGGTTACAATTTGCAGCCACTTTTTATGCCTCTTTGAAAGGTTCTGGCCTTTATTGATCTGTCAGTGGCACAGTTTGTATGAGTAGTCCCTAATTTGCTGGAACAATTTAACACCCAATTTTGGGTCAAAATTACTAGAGCTGGTTTCACAGTGCTGCGATTACAGAACAACAGGGTTGTCAGTGTTGTAAGGAACCTCTAGAGATCATCTAGTCTGACACCCCAGTAAACCAGAATTGCCTAGAGGGCATCCAGGTGGGCTTTTTAATATCTCCAGAGAAAGAGACTTCACAAATTCTCTGGTCATCTGCTTTGTCACCTGCACAGTAAAGAAGCTTTTCCTCATATTTGAATGAAACACTTCCTGTGTTCCAGCTTCAACATGATGGTAGAATTGTGAAATACATAATTCATGAAAGTGTTGAGGAGCATTGTCAGGTACTGAGCCAGCTGGATCAAAGGAAGACATCTGTCTTACAGCCTCATTTGCAGCTTAGAGACAGTTTTAAAAGTGGCTGACTACTCTCTCCAAAATGAGGTACGGATGGTAACTGCTGGTCGCTAGCAATGTAAACATGCCTTGTTCATTTAACTGCAAAGCCCAAACAAGGGTGCTCAGCTGCCTTTGGAGATGACAAACTAACGAGTCTGACTTCAGTAGAGGTGGGTTGACGTTGTTCACACTGTTCCTTAAAAGCTTAAGGTGATTATGAAGCTGTGACACTTATAACTGACTGATTTCCAGACCCTGGCTCCTGACACACCAAGAGAAAATGAAGCATTTAGGATCCAGAGGTGTAAGAGTGTACAGCTAGCAGGAAAGACTCGGTGAAAGTTGGGCACACTTTAGTGAGCATATGTCCTACTGGACCCCAGAAGGTAAAAGCTCATGCAGGCTTTGCCTGTTTAAGCAAAATCAGTAAGGGCAGTGATTCAAGTACCAGCCTTGATTAACTGTATTAATGATGAACTGTATTAATGATTAACTGTATTAATGATTAATTAGCACTTACATACAGAATAGGGGCTTTTCCAATTAATATCCAGGAAAGATGAAGCATTACTGGTTTGGAAGGGAAGAAGATTTACTTATATGCAACTAAATTGTATTCTGCAGCCCTCTCTCTGCATCAGAGATTAGTCCCTGGCCTTGTTTTTGCTAGAATGTTTTCTTGGTTTCCTGCTTGGTCGTTTTGGGCTGATTTATATTACTGTAAGGTTATGTGTCTTTCTTTATAATTTTGGCTAAACCTTGTTAAACCTACTTAAAAAACCTTGTAAAACTTACTTAAGCTTAAGGGAAATGGATATTCTTTTAGAAGCCTATAAAGAAATCCTTGTCACCCAGCATATGTTCTGTGTACTAAATGAGGAGCAGATCATGCCTGCAAGACAGACAGATTGACACCAGTGTCTTGTGCTACTGCCTGACAGCGAAAGTATTGTAGATTTATGATCATACTGGCTTTACTATTCCTTCTAGTTAGCCAGAACAAACTCTTGCAAAGCAATGTCTCTTTTTGTCTGCACCTCTCTAGGACCATTTGCCCTAACCCCTTAGGCAAAGTCCAGGCAACTCTGAGACATATTTGCCTCTTCCAGATTGCTGCAATTTGTATAACTGGATGCAGGGTAAGAATTAAAAAATTGAAATGAATCCAGAAGGTCACAGCCTGCTCCCTAGCAAGATCACACTTAGTTGATGAGTTTTATATATATATGTGTATATATATATCTACATGTCTATTACATACAATGCACATTAAATTTTCTCAGTAGATTATAGTCTCAAATGATAACGTAAATTGTTTTGCTAACATTTAAGACATTAGATGAGATGGGAAGAGGAGAGTGAATATTAGAAGATTTTAGCCTGTCATCAGTGTCAGTGTTCTTCCTTACCTGTGGTTTTAAGGAAAAAAAAAGTACATTTCTCACATTAATGGTTTCCTGTTTGTTCTGTTTCCCCCGCTCACTCCCCAGTTAGAAGTGCATTTGTTTGAATGCTGATGCTGACTCTTCTTGTGGTGTTACGTTCACCATGATGTGACCTGACTGACTGCAACTGAGTGTGAAGAACATTCTGTCATACATCTTTTTGAACAGTGAGCTCAACTACTGTTGCTCAATACATGTGTTTTTAACTCTGAGTCAACTACAGGCTGCTGCTGACTACTTTTCATACTTTCCCCCATGCACTTGATTTTCCACATGTAAAAAAGTTATAGTGCACCTGACATATATATTTTAGACATTTTTCAGTTATGTTTTCCAGCTTTTGTGTAAAGTAATGTGATTTACATTAGAAGAAAATGCCTTTACTAGACCATAAACACTAGGCTCCATCCAGCACAGTGTAAGTTGTCTATCTTTTGCATTTCTCGAGGAATCACTAAGTGTTATAAATCTTCATTTCATTGGGTTCCTCTTCTGCTTCAAAGAACAAAAGAGAAATGAACATTAGTTTTAATGCATTTTGTTATTACTGTAATGATGCATGAGAGGTTTGCTGGGACTTTTTTTTTTCTGGAAAATTTAAAGCAGAATTTTAAAAAATGACATAGTCTCCCTTTTCTTTTTGAATTTCACATGATGTGGAATGACAAAAGAAGTTAGGTGCCTCAGCTGGCCACACTTCAGTTGAGGGGACTGATCATTAGAGTCTTGCAAAACTCATTGCTCATAGTTCTGTAGGGCTCCTATACCATGTCATGCTGCTATTAAAAATAACAATGGATGTGGCATGTAAACGACTTCATTACCACAAAACAACAAATTTCTTAACCTCTGCTACATTTAATTAGATGATAGTTTTTTCACAAAACCCACCATTTCCTTGCATTTCTCAAAAATCCCTATTATTCTGATTAAGCATCTTCATATCTGACTGCTGTTATTTAGTGATTCAATATAAATCTGAGTATATAAGAGAGATGAGTGTTAGGAAAAGGAGCTTTGTTATTACACTGAGTTGTGAGTACTTACATATGGTATCTGTGAGGTGGCTCTGTAACACCCGGTTTTGTTAAGTCTGAAGAAGAGATTCTCGTGTCTGTCTTTAATTCTTAATGATAGGGAAGGTGGAGATTGAAATACTGTGTCCAGTTCTGAGCTCCCCAGTTCAAGAGAGATGGGGAACTACTGGAAAGAGTCCAGCGAAGGCACATGAGTCTCAGAACTTTCCATTGGGAATGTGGAGGACAAAAAGCAATTCATAAATGGTATTTAAGTCATTAACAAATAATCCATGATGTAATTGTCTTCAAGGGACTGAGTTCAATGGCCCAGGTAGTCCCTCTCTATAAAAAGGTCCCTCCTGTTCGAGAAGTACTCATGAAGTACAATGATGCCAAATTATCTCCTTTTGCCTCTTCCTTGACAAGGTTACCAAGGCAGAGGACAGGAGCTATACAGTTGCAAATTTACCAGAATATAAGTGGAAGAGAGGCTTCTCAGAGTCAGAGTAGCTTTAGGATGAGTCTGCATTACTGTTTCACTTTGGGTCAGGGATAGACATTTAAGACAAATGTCCCAGCTGGATCTGGTACCGCGCTTTGATTTGTGACACAACAAGATCTTGGGCACATAAGTTGGATTTCTTTCTGCTGAAATTAAAATAGATCATTCACTTTGGGAGCCACTGCTTCATGCCCGGTTGACTGCTCAGACAGTTCAGAAAACTGCAAGTGAGAAGCAGAGTTTCCTGAAATGTGTTGAGCACAATGGGTCCTTAGAACCAGCTGCTCCTCTGCTCGTATCTGCTCCCGATGGGTAGCTGCTCGCTGATGCGTGTACAGCCAATGCATCTCCCAAGGCAAAGCATGACAAAGAAGTAGCAGGACTCACACTGACACTGGAAATGTGCCAGTGGGCGGCAAAGGACTTGACTACTATTCACACGTACAGTCTTGTCATAGAGCTGCCAATACCTTCAGGAGTTTGATCTTCCTACATTTGATTGCCAAGAGTGCAGGAATATTAGCTATAAGAGGAACTGTTTATAGCACAGGGGAGTGATTCCTGTTCGTGTTTCATTTGGTCCTTGGAAGAAGGTTCCAACTGCACTAACCATTTGCTCAAGCTGTTATGAAAGAAATGAGCTAAATTCCCTTCTGCTGTGGGCTGGCTCAGTTGACTTTGGCTTGGGCGTGTCAGTTAGAGGAGCACTGGTCATCTTAGGATGGATATGCTCCATGAGCAATTTTTAATTTTTGTTAAACTCTTTTGTGTATCTTTAAAAGTAAGATTAAAATACTACAATTAAGTTGGGTTTAGATTTCATTTATTGTCCTTTTCGCCTAATGGCACTGTTTTTAATAATATTAAAATATCAGCAAGGCTGCCTTAATTTGCTTTGTGCACAGTGCAAGAACATGTTAGCTCATTACTAAGGGAGAGTTTATGGTGGTACCAGCTTGCTTTCCTACTAAAGGTGAACTATTAAACCTTGTCTCACTTACACATGGATTGCCTGTGCTGAGTGATACTGGGCATAGATAAGTGTAGCTGATGAGGCTAATCTTCATTCATAACTGTAACTGATATCATGTGTTTGCACTTGCTTTGGAGTCCACCAGAAGTAACAGAAGATAATGATGACAGGTTGTAGCAAACGTTTTGACCTTTACTTTCATCTCTATGCACTTGTGACCAACTCAAAGCTACAAGCTTTACAAACAGTTGTGTCATAGAAAATAAGCAGACAAAAAACCCCAAACAGTATTAATGAGTTGCCTAAGCCTTGATTTATATAAAACTGTATTTAAAAAGGTATAATTAGTGCCCACATTTCTGTCCCAATTGATAAACAGTGGTAATTTATGTTTGCTGAGAATTCCAACTGGTGTGTGATATGTACAGTGGGGAAAAAGCAACCTGACCTTTAGGCAACCTGACCTTTAGGCAACCTGACCTCTCTTTACCAAAATGGTTTGGAATAGTGCCTACAATTCTTAGGGGTTCCAGATTTTTCCCATACAAATGTCTTATCCAATTTTAAAGTTTACCAAATCCTGCTCTTATGCTGAAGATCGTATCTAGGAGAGGGCAAGTATTCCTGAAAGAATTAAGATGTGAAAAGGGACCAGAGCAGCTCCTGATCTTTGTGAGGAGAGAACTTATTTTCCTGGCTGATCATCTCCCATTTTATTAAATTCTCATGTGATAAGTCTTAAGACTTGTGCTTAATGAATTGAATGTAGACAGAGAGCATGGACTGTCACACCATACTGATGGTAACAGTCACTGATAGATATCCTGATATCCACATTCTATTTCTGTTGATTTCTGAAAGAGATCAAATTAGTTACTCTGATGTTTTCTCCTACATCTATAGGTTTCTACCTGCTATGGCTGTTGTGTATGTTGAGATATTTAATTCATTGAGGCATCAGCAAATAGTTGGGCCATTAGACCACTTATTTCCTTAAAATCCTACAGAGTCTCCACAGCTGAGTGATGGGTGGATAGATAAGGTCACGTGCATACACAATTGTTAAGTGTAGACCTATTGAAAGCACAGAAGGTTCGTGGTTCAGCACGTCACTACTTTACTTAGGAACCAAGACAAAGTGGACTGATGGAAGGCAAAGAGCCTTAGCATTAACAGTAGCTTAAGAGCTGTCAAAAAGTTGGTTTAACAACTTGAGAAGAACAGCATGTTACCAGAAATATGTTCATGAGGAAGCACTGGTTTGTGAATGAGGCATCACTCTTTGAGTGGGATAAAGTAAACAAATTAAAAAGTTATAGAATTTTTGTTCCCTTTTTAAAGAAATAGAAAAGAGAGAGGTGAAATGCATTGAGGGTTGGGTTTTTTGGGGTTTTTTTGGCTTGTCAAAATAATAACTGCTGTCTTGCTACAATTAAATCATCATTAAGACATTTGGGATGTTGATGCGTGTTTTGAATCAGTTTGGAGGAAGGAAATTGCTGTTGTACAGCTACTTAATGTTGAGAGGATAGTTTGAAGGCTGAAGTGCGCTGAGAGGAAAAGAGGTTCAGAAAATGAGTGAAGTCTGTTGTTAAAGGTTTGTTATTTTACAGCAGTGTGCGTGCTCAGAAAAGATCTAGACTGCACAAAGGTTGTATAAACTTACTGCACTGCTGTTTACAAAGGTCCCTTCACCTCTCTGTGTAACTGATTAGAATCACTTGCAACTATGAGAAGGATTGTGTAATCAAAGACTCATAAATGTGTTCTTGTAATTATTCCCACCTGCATAACTTCAAAACAACACTCCCTGCTACATTTTAGATGCTGTAAAACCCAAACATTCTGTTCAGATTCAGGATGCTATTTTCAGATGCCCACAATTTGCTATTTAAAGCTCAGTTGTCACGTGTTTAAATTTTTGTGGTTTTTTTTTCCCCTTAAATGTGGCAAAAAGCGCTGCAGAAAGATGAACAATCGTTGTTTCACTTAATCTATTGTTTCATGGTTGGGCTCTTGTAAGCAATGTAATGGCAGTGAAAACTGGATTCATTGAATGTCTGTTTTATCCAGCAGTTTTGGAATTGCAGCGTTCTCTCAAGACCATCAGACAGGGATTCAGTTTCTTACTCTGTTTGAAGAGATCTAGGCCGTACAGCCACCTGCAGTGCAACCCATAATTTTGTGTTAAGGGTGAAGAATGCTGAGGTGGACGAAGAAACTCTGTTCATGTTGTATGAATACTAGGACAGCCACAGAAAAAAGACTCCTAATAGGTATCACCTCTGATGATGAAGGAGGTGGAGCACCTCCCTTATGAGGAGAGGCTGAGGGAGATGGGTCTCTTTAGCTTGGAGAAGAGCAGACTGAGAGGTGACCTCATTAATGTCTATAAATATGTGAAGGGTGGGTGTCAGGAGGATGGAGCCAGGCTCTTCTCAGTGTTATCTAGTGATAGGACAAGAGGTTGTAAGCTGGAACATAGGAGGTTCCACATCAATATCAGAAGGAACTTCCTCACAGTGAGAGTGACAGAGCACTGGAACAGGCTTCCTAGTGGGGTTGTGGAGTTTCCTTCTCTGGAAACATTTAAAACCCGCCTGGATGTGTTCCTGTGTGACTCGGTCTAGGTGATCCTGCTGTATCGGGGGATTGGACTAGATGATCCTTCGAGGTCCCTTCCAATCCATTATGATTCTATGATTCTATGTAGTGAATATATCAGATAAAAATACAAACATCATTCTAGTTCATAAGTTGCTGATTTACAAAATATTTAGCCAGTCCTTACTGAGTGAACCCTCTCTAACAGGAAAAGTAGCCACAATAAGAAGACACTTAGCCTTCATGCTGATGCCTAAACCAGCTCTGATACTACATCTGTCTTTGGCTGATTCAGAAAAGATTTGTGGGTCTCCCACCCAAGTATGTTGACTGTGGTGGGACACCCACCCAGTGCTATCTCGTGAGAGTAACAAATCTAGAGAAGAGGTTTTGACAGTGACTGTGATTGTGTGTGAGCTGTCATTGCTTCTGGTTTTCCTCTATGCCTTACATATTCAAGGAACCCCTGGGACTCTGCTTGGCCTGTCAGGCACAGCAAGGTTTACCATGTGAACTCACTGAGCAACAAGGAGGCTGCTGGACATGCTCCAAGACAGTTGTCACAGCCACAGAATCTTGGTTCTCTTTATTCGCGTATGTTCCCCTAAGTCATTCCTCCCCTGGTGGTAATTCACATTAGACCTCCAGGACGTTGCTGTTTCTGTGCCTTAAACTCTGTCTGCGTCACCTGTTATTATTTTCAGGTCAAGCTACAGGCAAGGTTTTTTTCTTTTATGGTTAGGTGGTGCTGCTGCTGTTTGCATGACCTCATCTGGCTCCCTTTCTGTGAGAAAAAGCAGAGAAGAAACTTAAACCTTAATGCTTCACTTGCTTGTTGCTGTCTCCTTTGTATCTTCCTTCTGGGTGGGCATGTAAGGGATCTTCATCTTTCCTCGCTCATTGGTGCATTTCTATTCCTTTCCAAATAGGGATAAAAAATAAGAGAATAAAACGTGTCCAGCAACAGCACAACCCTACCCTTAGATTCCTCTTCCCCCCTCCTTTAACACAGATAACAAAATTCTCCAACATTCCCTCAACCCAAACAAGTGCATACATTTACTTTAAAATCAGTCTGTGCAGTAAATCCTGCGCAGCCAGTTGAATCCTGAGCAGGCAGCATCCCCAGGCAAAGCAGCACCATACTAACAGGATGGAAATATTACCTTCTGTTATGGAAGAGTCACGCAGAGGGACTGCAGGGTCTGGGATGGATTAGAGGGTGCATGGACAACTGTGTTCTTCTGCACTGGCTACACACTTTGATTCATGAGGCAGAGCTCCTCTTAATGAAGGCAGTTCACAAGCACTGGTGTCGGGCTTTTGCTGGTGCCTCTGTCTATAAACAGCCAGATATAGCCCAAGGATGAGCAGCTTTTCTGAAGCTACCAAGATCTGTCCAAATTTTAACTCCTTTGTATCTAATGCTAAAAAAGAAAAGCCAAAAAGGGTGCTGTTTAGCTCTTTAAAGTATTTTAACAACTTCACAATTCCTTCTGGCAAGAGAGATTGTGTCAATGCATTATCTCATAAACCCCACACTGGCTGAAATCTGGATTCAGCTCACATGTAAGCAGATGCACAGCATGTTTTTGTTCAAGGGATCTCATGCTCTTCTGCTTCTCCCTTTTGTGAAATTAATAGCCTCAGATTTCACACCTTGAATTACTACTGCAGTGTCCTCATGAATGGTGAGGGGCCCCAAGTCCACCATCGGCCCCTGCAGCTCCCCTCAGTCTGCCTGTGTTCCAGCACCCCGTGTCATCACCCAGGACCGTCAACCACTGCCCCAATGATGCCACAGCAGGGCCCATCTCCAGATCCCCACAGCCCTTCCCTTCACTACCTGGCTGTGGGCCTCCTGAGCCATGGCTACCTGTGGTCTTAAGTCCCAGTGTCACCTTGTTGTGCCCCCACCCACAGTAAGGTGTCTGGTGCTCCACAGCTGCTCTGCTCCTGGCTGAGTTGGTGGGACAGTCACTGGCTTGTGTTCCCTTGGGATACACTGGCCCTGACAATAGAAAAGGAGCCATTTTTCAAGACAGACAAAAGTAGTAAACTTCAAACTGTTAAATATTTATCTTAACTTTTTTTGCTTATCTTTAATTTCATATAGCTTTGCATTAAGACATGTAACAGCCTCTTTAAACTACTATAATCCTGCAATGAAGCAGGGCTGGCAATGTTCACCCAACTGTTCCTCAGTCCTTATCTTGTACTCTGACTGTGTGTTTCTGTTGCTTTCCTCATGCCAGCTTTTTCTTCTTTTTCTGAGCACACGAGGGGTGGGGGTGGGAAGAAGGCACGGCTGAGGGAGACTGCAGGGTGTGGGATGTCTATCTTTAGCTGCAGCAGCATGGTTTGAAAATGACTTAATCTGCTTGAGACCTCCTAAGGAACTCCATGTTCGTCTGTGATTCTGCTAATTCCTACTAATAGTGATTGTACAGATAAAAACCTTCCTGAGGAAATTCACAGGTGATTGAAATGAGTTCTATCACCACACGGTAAGTGGGTATAAATGGATGAAAGTCGTGTAAAGATATGAGTGCCATACAGGAAAAAATCCCACACGACTGAGAAGGTGTTTGTGAGTGAGCAGGTTAATCATTAAAAAACAACCAAAATCTTTCTGCTTTTGTTCCACCTCTGAAGTGCAGAGCACCCGAGTGCTCCTTATGGAATAGGGGAATAACAGCCATCCAACAAACTTTCAGACTATGATTTTTTTATAATCTGCAGGATTATCTCTCTTGATGTGACTTTCCAAATTAATGTGGACAATTTGTGGCACACAGAGGTTCAGGCTGGAACTTGGTTGGGGAAATGCAGCAGTATGTGATACCCTCAGGGAAAGAGGCTCCTGATGGACAGTGGTCAGCGTGTCACTGACAGCCCAGCAGTGTCTGCTCCAGACACTGCACAGTCAAAGCCTGATTGCTGTCTGGCTGTTCAAGTGCATACACCGTACTCATTCAGGTGGGTGTCAGAGTGCTGGCTGAAAATTATTGTCTTTTGAAGTGGTCTCATATCTGTTCAAACAGAAAACCCAGCCTTCACGTTACTCTGATGCAATGTTGCTGCCTACACAGAAGATAAATCTGGTATTACTGTTGCTCATCCTCACCCTCCCACTTATCCCCAGCACCGCTGGTGCAGCAGATTCTCTTAGCGTGTTTCCTTGCAGAAATTAAAGATTTGCCTCAGAGGAGAACGGTATTTGTTGACAAGGACAAGGTCTGAAAATCTGCTCTTTACACATAAGATGATTCATATTTGTTTTATTAGATAATGCCCGAGTAAAGCCAGGTAGTTCTCATATAGGAAGGTATAGAAAATAGATCAGCAGAACTGAAGCAACTCATCTGTCTCAGCTGCTGCACTTGGTCCTCTATTTGTAGAATCTTCTTTGAGTCATTTCAGAGTCTTCCTGAACATTTTGTTCCCCAGTGAGTGCCCTGTGTCTCATTGCTTCATACTGTGCTGACGGCACCCACTGGCATCTCTTTAGAGACACATGGGAGAAGGCTCTGTCGTTCCTTCACGTTACTGCGGTTCTGTTAGTAAATGTGGCAGAGGGGACCCGAGGTGCTGTGTGTATTTAACGTAATACAAATGTTATTCTTGATAAGGTGCCACCCTGTGCCACCTCTCTGTATGGGATGTGCTTTTGCCTCAATATGCTGGTCACTTCTGCAGCACAGGTCTAATGCCTGGTTAATACACTTCCAGAAGTAGGAGTTTTGCTCTCTGGTTGGCTGTGGTGATGCACTTGGCTTTTTTATACCCCCTTTGTTATGATAAGATGTTCAGAAGTTGTTTTTATTAGGTAGGAAATAAAATTAGCTTTTCTTCCCAACGAAACTGGTGAGTCTCTGCAGATGATTTTTGTGGCATTGTTTTAGTGATTTAGTGGTAGGAAAGACCAGTAACAGACCAGTGCACGTGAAACTACTGTATTGCTTATTTTTCAAATGAGTATGGAGAATTACTCGTCTTTTACACTTATAGAATCATAGAATCATTAGGGATTGGAAGGGACCCCGAAAGATCATCTAGTCCAATCCCCCTGCCACAGCAGGATCACTTCACTGCAGAAGTTACGGAATCAGAATCGCTCAGGGTTGGAAGGGACCACCTGATCATCCAGTTCCTACCCCCCCCCCACCAGGCTGGGACACCCCACCCTAGACCAGGCTGGCCAGAGCCCCATCCAGCCCGGCCTTAAACACCTCCAGGGATGGGGCCCCAACCACCTCCCTGGGCAACCCATTCCAGGCTCTCACCACCCTCATGGTTGAGTAGTTTACAGGACAGAGCTTCTGTTCTTTCTGATCATCGTTACAAGACTTTGAATCCAGAGCGCTCTTGATTTAAGAATTGAAGTCCTTCTTTCTTAGCAAACCTATGTAAAAGAAAACATTTTGGTAAATGAAGTTTAATAATGTCTTAATTACAAGTTGGTGCATTTTAGTGGCTACAAGCCTTCTACCAGATGTACAAACAGCCTGTCTGCTGTAATTCCAGCTGCTTCTCAGGAGCAAGTCAGGTGCACAAATAGTACGTCTTGGGTGACTATAAGCTCCACACCAGATGCATGAACAGCCTTTGCTGTAGGTTCAGTTGCTTTCATAAGAAGCAAGTCAGATCCACTAATATCACAGTTTGTTTACATGCAACATGTACAGATTCTGTTGGATTGTTGATGATAAATTCGTAAATGGCAAGACAGCTCTTGCTTCTACAAACACAACTTAGGAGCACAAATACAAGCTTTATTTCCCTGGTAGACGCTCAGCAGAGCTGAGTTCACGGATCTTAGGAAAAGTTGTCCCTTCTAGGGGGAGAGAGTGAGAGCAAAACTCAATGTGTGGAGTGTGCTGATCTTCTGGGTTGGTCCCCCAAATTAGGATTATAGGGGCAGTGTTTATATGTTCCTGTGCGACTTGGTCTAGGTGATCTTGCTGTGGCAGGGAGATTGGACTAGATGATCTTTTGAGGTCCCTTCCCTAATGATTCTGTGATTCCTTGTGTAGAGATATGTTAAGTGTGTGTGTGAGACTGTCCTCAAAATACCCCTAACTCTGTTGGCAATTACTGAAACCAAACCCAGCTCTGAAAACAGCACCTTTTCTTCAGCCAGGCTTTTCCTTAGAACACAGAGGGCCAGACATTATCACCAGCCTTTTCATAAGAACAGACCATCTATGGCTGGAGTGCTCTGCTCAGACTGTTAGATCTTCATGGGCCCTTATGCTCCTTTGACAGCAACTTGTAGCTTTCCTGATGCCAACGCGTGCCTGTACACCAAATCCCCAAGTCCTTAGTTAATGTCATTTAACTTTAGCCCTAATGCAGGTAAAGTCCCCTAGTCTTTGATCTCCTGATCCTGTAAGTTAAATTGAATACTGCTCTACAAGTTATTTGCCTTTGTCTCTAAGAGTGGCTGTTAGGTCAATAAGTAATCAGAGCCATCAGAAGTTTTCTCTTGTTATTTTTTAAACCCAAGCTCCCTTTCCTTAAAGACTGCATCCCAAAATAATTAAATATCTTGAAATGCACACTGAACACAACGAAAAAGACAAAATTAAATGGAGAACTTTGAATTAAATAGCTACTGCAGGATCTTTGAATTATTCTAGACAGAAAGATATTCCTTGCTATTACTAAAATTGGATTTCTTTCGCTTGCCAAAGTTCTCTTTCCCCTTGATAGGAAGGGAGTGACTCAGAATTTCTTGGTGAGATCATTCATGGCTTCTAATCCATGGTCTGCGGTTTGACAAGGGAGGTAAAATGAAGAAGCCTCAATGTGTTTTATTATAGATTCATAGAATCATTAGGGATTGGAAGGGACCTCGAAAGATCATCTAGTCCAATCCCCCTGCCACAGCAGGATCACCCAGACCAAGTCATACAGTCAGTCAGGGTTAGAAGGGACCACACTTAAAATTTACAGACTCCATATCAACCAAGTTCTGTTGCTGCTTTGTCACTGTGTCATGATCCTTGGACACATTATATATGTTAGTCTGTTATTTTAAAGTAGATTCCTAAGTAGTTTTTGAAGATGCTGGTTTTTAATACATTCAACTTATTTATATTTCGTCTACATCCAGAGTCTCGACACATTTCACATAACACACATCATACGTGTTAGAATTATGTCTGACATCTACTAATGATCAGTAGGTTAAACTTCAAGTGTTAAATGATTTGCAATTATAAAAGGTCATAGACTGCATCTAGTGTGTAATTAGGCATTTGGGAATGCTGGTTCCTTACACCAAGAATGAGAAAAAGTACTTAGCAAAGATTTTACCTGGAGTTTCTGTGCTGTCCTTTGCTGATGAACATTTCCTCTTCTCTCCTGAGAATATACATCCTGTAAACTGAGAATACAGCATTCATACAGCTGAAAAATCCTTAGGAACCATTTTTACAAGGGGTTTCTTTATACATAGCAACAGAAATATCACACAACATGTTTATATAAAACACACATTTCAGCTACAAACAACGCCTCGAACTTTATTCGTCTGTCTTGATGGATGGGCAATGTTCCAGAGCACCTAGCAAGGATGAACTTCTTAAAGCCATGAAAATATAAAAGCAAAATAAAGACAAAATGAATTGTATATCTTATCATGTGATTACTGCCAGCTGCTGTTGCAACAGTAGAATCTGTATATCAGGGTTTGTTTTACTCTGTGGATTTACTGCACTTCAAGGTGTCATGAGAAAAAGGTTATATACAGCAGATACTCATTCTGAGCATAAGGCTTGTGTTCCTTCTCTCACATAGGGATTGTCTTGATTTCAAATATTGTTGTTCATCGTTCTGAATAGCTTTTACCCCAGACCACTCATCCCTGTCTATGTGGCTAAATGCACTCTCAGTTTTCTAGTATGTTTTAAAGAATTAGATCATTGCAAATTATAGAATAATTAAAGATACTAACTAAAGCTTGCAACACTTTACTAATCTTTTAAAAACATTTCCTGTATCAGAATTATGATTGGCTGCTTAGCATAAGGAATACATACTCATTATATGAAGACGTGAATCACTTAATACAGGTAGACTGAACAACTAAATATTAAAAAACAACCACTTTGAAAACCTGTGTATTTTCACTTTAATGTTTAAGCTTGTATCGTGGCACTATCCTTCAAATCACACAGAATCACACAGAACCATTTTGATTGGAGGAGACCTTTAGGATCATCAAGTCCAACCATTGACCCAACACTGCCAGGTCACCACTAAATCAATGCCCTAAGCACAACATTTATATGTTTTTTAAATGACTTCAGGGATAGTGTCTCCATCTACAGCCTGGAAAGCCTGGTCCAATGACCAATAGCTTTTGGTGAGGAAATTCTTGCTAATACCCAATCTGTACCTCCACTGGCACAATGTGAGGCCATTTCTTTTGTTTCTATCACTTGCTGTGTAAGAGAATAGACCAGTGCCCGTCTCACTGCAGCCTCCTTTCAGGTATTTGTAGACAGCTGGAAGGTCTCCCTCCTGCCTTCTTTTCTCCACACTAAACGCCAGCTCTCCCAGCTACTCTTTACAGGATATGTTCTCTTGACCTTCACCAGCTTTGTTGCTTTTCTGTGCCCTTCACCTCAGTATCCTTCTGGTGAAGAGTCCAAAACCAAAGAGAGTATTCAGAGTGTGGCCTCACCAGTGCTGAGTGCAGGGGGGTCACCCTGCTCCTGTTGGCCGCGCTATTTCTGATACAACCCAGGCTGCTGTTGGATTTCTCGGCTACTTGGGCATACTGCTGGCTCATGTTTAGCTGGATGTTAACCAGAACTGCCCTACTCTTTGCTGACATTCAGTTTCCCAACTGCAAAACACCCATATTCAGCTGAATGAGTAGATTTAGATCTTGTGACACTTTGTGTTATCAAGTCTCTAAGTCACATATTTAACTCTGAGACTATAATTCAGATTTCTCAGTGAAGAGGTACAATTAGACTGAGGCTGATGCAGAGAAGACTGACAAGAATGCTGAGTTCAGAGATGCTTCTCTTAGCAGAAAGAATAAAAGACTTCAAAGACAGAGGTGCATGTGGAAGTGCCTTTCTGCAAGGTCTTGCTAAGCTGCTTCTGTGCAACTGGGATTTAGAGTTTTCAACTTCCACTTTGGTTCATATGCTCAGGTCACTCTTTTCACTTAAAATACAAACAGGTAAAAACTTTGCCTTTGTGGAAAATAGTTTAGTGGTGGGAGCACAGTGCAGGCAGCGCTGTATTTGTTCAGTTCTTAATGTGGGAAAGTTTGAACATCCATCTCTTCCATCCATTGTAAACCAGTAAATGGAATATGCTAGGACCACAAGACTAAGTGGTGTGGCATACTTCATGTTCTCATGGTGAGATTCTCTCGTGGCCCTATTCACACTATGTAACTGGAATGAACCCTTATCTCACTTGATCTGCTATTGTGCACAGGAGAGTGCTGGTATGATATGGGCTGGACTGGGGTGAAAGCATTCCAGTGACAGAACAGTATGAATGAGGAGGTGCCAGTACTGGACTGCATGTGCTGTTCCTGCTTGGATCAGTAGCATAAACACAGTCAGTGACTTCTGTGATTGCAAAGTTGTGGTGTGCTCCATCACTCCTCCTTTTGAAGCTGTGCTGCTCTGCAGCCAAGAGCATTTGATTCAGAAGCCCAGGAAGAGAGCAAATGAAACTCTCTACTTGTCAATGTAGTTTACAACACTTGGTAAACGAAGGGGAAACTAAATCTGGGAGCCTCACTTCCTCGCTGAATGTTCAAAATGCAGCGTAGAACAAGCAAATGCCACCTCCCTTTTCCTCCATTTTTCAAAGAGAACAAGAACTACTTAGTTATTTGAAGACATGTTTTACCTTGTGGATTCAAACTGGATGACTTCACCTTCAGCTTAAAGAGACAGATAAGAATTCAAAGGTGCCTGTATCTCCACAGTTTCCTGTGCAGTGGCCCTTGTAATGCAGATTGCTCCCACTTTCATAGCCCGGGCTGTTTCTGTAGCCTATCTCTCACCTGCATCGCAGATTCTGCACTCCACCAGACCATATGAGAGCTAACCACTGAGATAAGAAGGATTCTGAAATACTGATCATAATCCCAATATTGGAAAGAATTCTTGAAGGGTATTATTGATAGATTTTTTTCCTATCCTCCTTTAATGACACAGCTTGTGGAAAATATTTATAGGTATTTGCTGGCTGTAGAGGTGTGATAATTCTTCAGAGAATGTCCTGCAGGGTTCTTTTAGGGAATGAGTTTTGCCAAAGCTGAAACAACACCAACAGCATTCAGTAAAGTCCACTTTAAATCACAGTTATCAACAGAACCCATGAGCCTCAATTATTTAATCCATGCAGACGTTGTAAATCGCATTCGTTATTTAATTCGAGCAGGAACGATCGCTGCCTACGCGGTGCCAGGTGGTCACAGCGCTCCGTCACCAGCCTGTTAGATACGGTGCCCACTAGATGGGGGTAGACAACCTCATTCAAACAACAATTTGCCTGAAGGGGACAATTTAGTTGAAGGTGATGTAGAAAACACTTAAGTTTAGATATTTTGAGAGATTTTGTTCTGCTTTGGGGTGTTTTTGTTCTGTTTGTTTTTTTTTTATTGTAGTAAAACAAGAATTACTATTAACTAATTGCATCTTAAAGGTGATAATGAACTGACATCACAGGCAGTAAAGTTTAATTCAAGTTGATGGAGAACCACAGTGCAAAGCTTCCAGTACTGTAAGTCAGGCAGTTTCTATAACAATACAAACCGAGTCTATTGCTGGAAAATACATGGGTGAACTACTGAGGTATCACACAGAGGTATAATAGATGTGCAGAGTAATGTAGATTGATTATTTAACTGCTTACTGAGCATCAGATGCTGTGGATTACAGCAGGTGGTCTGCAGGCATTTCTGCAACGTGCAGTTAGCCATAGGAGCAAAGGCAGAAAGAGCTGCACAAAACAGTGCAAAGTATGATTTGATCAGCAAGGTCACAGGACACAGATATATGTGCACCAGTTGCTTAAACCTCTATTTCTGAGTAAAAAATTGCAAGGAAAGTCAAAGTGAAGTTGTAGTGGCTTCACTTTCTAAACTACAGCAGAGCTGAATCATGCAGATAAGATCAGGTACATATACAACAGTGAGTGGCTGCTTTTTCTGAGGTCAACAAGTAAACCTATGTTAAAGTGGTGTATTTAAAATCATAGAATCATTAGGGATTGGAAGGGACCTCAAAAGATCATCTAGTCCAATCCCCCTGCCACAGCAGGATCACCTAGACCAAGTCACACAGGAACACATCCAGGCGGGTCTTAAACATCTCCAGAGAAGGAGACTCCACAATGCCCCTGGGCAGCCTGTTCCAGTGCTCTGTTATCCTCACTGTGAAGAAGTTTCTTCTGATATTGATGTGGAACCTTCTATGTTCCAGCTTACACCCACTGCCCCTCATCCTGTCACTAGATGAGATTGAGAAGAGCCTGGCTCCATCCTTCTCAGCTTAGTTTACAGGAAATACCGGTTGCTAACAATTCTAGAGGCCTTTCATAGATCAGGCTAAGGGGGAATAGGAGAACATTGTCAGTTGAGTTGGTGTCCTTAGCTAGCATTGAAAGATGTGCTACCTGGAATCAAAGGCCAGTAAATTAATCTACTGTTAATTCCTTTGCAAGTAGCATCTTCACCAGTGCATGTTTTTTAATGGTTGTAAGAAACAATATGGTTTGAGACAGGAGGTTCATGATTTATGAGCAGATACTCAATTTTGCTTAATTAGACAAAGCCAATATGTTATTTGACAAGAGATGATTAAGGTTCAATTTCCAGCACTTTCAAATTGCCATTAACAAAACAAAATCAAAGTAAAAATGAAACCACATTGTACAATTCTGATAGCTCAGACCATCTGGGTGCTGTAGTAACGATCCCATTTGTAGTTTAAGACTCTTTTCAGATGACTTTGTCACTTTCATTCCCCAAAGTACAAATGTGGTCCATCTCTTGCTTCCCTCTCTGTCACCTTTCCTTTCCTTGAGGTGTAACTGTCTACTTTGGGAGGTATTTTTTTCTCATTTGAGCTCAAAAAGAACTTTCTTTCTCAATAGAAATCAACAATCAAGGGTTCAACAATAGTTTTGGAATAAATGTGCAAGGGGGAGAATTATAATTGTTAAAATTACTTAGAATCATAGAGTGTTTTGGGTGGGAAGGGACCTTAACAGTCATGGAGCCCTGCCATCACTTCTACACTGCACAGTGTCCCTCAGCACCACATCTTCACCTCTAAAGAAGTCCGTGGTGGTGACTCAGCCACTTCCCTGAGCATCCTGTTTCACTGCTTGGTAGCCCTTTAGGTGAATCTTTTTTTCCTAAACCTTCTCTGGAACTACAGCCTGAGGCCAGTTCCTCTAGTGCTGGCGCTTGTTATTTGGGAGAAGAGACTGACCCCTACCTCACAGCAACCTCCTCTCATGTAGTTGTAGAGAGAAATAAGGTCTCCCCTTGAGTCTCCTTTTCTTTAGGCTAAATGGTGCCTGTTTTTCCAACTTGGACTCTAGATCCTTCATCAGCTTGACTGCCCTTCTCTGGGCACAGTCTGGGATTTCAGTGTACTTCTTCTAGTGAGGGGCTCAGAACTGAACACCATGTTCAAGGTGTGGCCTCACCAGAGCTAAGCACAAGGGTACAATCACTTGCCAAGTCCTGATCACACCATTGATGGTACAAACCAGAATGCTGTTGTCACCTGAGCACCCTGCTGGTTCATATTCAGCAGCCTGTCAGTCAACACTCTCAGGTCTGCTTTGGCAGGGCATCTGTCCAGCCACTCTTCCCTAAGCCTGTTTTATTGAATGAGTTGCTGCAACTCAGGTGCAGGACCTGGCATTTGGCCTTGTTGAACAAGTTGCTTTAGCCCATTGGTCCAGGCTGTCTGTAAAGGCTCCTTACCATCAAGTAGATCAACATAGCTGCTCAGGTTGGTCTTATCTGCAAAGCTTACTAAGGGTGAACTTGATCTGCTCAGCTAGTTCATTGATAAAGATGTTAAAGAGAACAGGTATCAGTACTGAGCCCTTGAGGACACCACTTGTGACTGGCCACCGACTGGAGTTAACTGCCACACTTTGGATGCATCCATCCAGACTGTTTTTTGTCCAGTAAAGCCAATAGCAGTCAGTTTGTCCAGGAGAATGCTGTGGTAAAACAGTGTCAGAGACTTTACTAAACTCCAGGTAGACAATGTCCACAGCCCTTACCTTATCAATGAGTGGGTCACATTCACATAGAGACATCAGGTTCCTCAGCAGGACCTGCCTTTCATAAAGCCATCATAGCAGGGGGATTGGACTAGATGATCTTTTGAGGTCCTTTCCAATCCCTAATGTTCAGTGATTCTGTGATAACTGGTTGTCCTGTACATGCCACATCATGGGCCCTTCCCTTCCCTTCCCTTCCCTTCCCTTCCCTTCCCTTCCCTTCCTTCTTTTTTCTCCTCATCTTGTTTGGTTTTTTTTGGAAAGAACTTGTGAAACTACTCACAGATTCAGACAATAAAAACAATGAAACATTGCAACATGTCAGAGAAGATAATTTCAGCCATTCTCAGGTGACATATTCTGACTGTGGTCTGCAGGGAGGCATGTATGGTTCCAGATGTCATTCTACAAACTCAGGCCACAATTACCAAGACATGTGGAAGGAAATTTACTGGAAGGGACAAGCTGTTGAGTTATGTCTCTTCCTGGATCAAAAGAGAAGTCTCACCAGAAACTTTCCCTCTTGCAGCAAAATGTGTCAGTCTGTAACACAGAGCATCCTAGTGTGTAAAGCTGCTCCAGTTTGTACAAACTGAATGCTTCTTAATTCAGAATCTAGTAGCCACCTACCCCTCTTCTCAATGCAGTGCATGAATCACAAGGCTTGATCATAAGGTGGCATGAAACAAGGGAATGTGGGAAGGTGCACGAATTCCTTTAAAAATCTGTGGACCTGAGGCAATAATATTCTCTTGATTTTGACAATTTCTCTGATTAGCAAGAAAAGTAAAAACAACTAACCCCCAAAGTCATCAAGTGTATTGGACTGAACTTAATTCTTTTTGAACTGTCAGAACAGCAAGCACTTCAATACCCATTGAATTTGGTGCAGAAGAGAAAGTCCCCCAGAAAAGTTTTCTGTTTATGACTTTTTACCTAAGTCTTAAAAAAAAAGTTATTGTTTGATGTTGCTCACTGTCCTTTTCCTCCCAGTTCTCAGCTGAAGTTGAACAGTGACTTGATTTGATCTGACTTTGTTTTCCACGTTTTAGTCAGCAAGTCAGCAAGGACACTACAGTGCGGCGTGTCCCGGTGTGTGTGCAAAGCAGAAGGCTCAAAGCATACTAATGACTGCCAGTTCACGCTGTCGGGGGAGGATTACCAAGGATTACATGTAATTATCTGAAATTGCACACTAGTTTTTTTTGCCATTTTTTTAAAAAAATTGGAATTGATAGGGCTTCTAATTTCCTGCTAAGATTTGACTTCTGTATATTTCATTGAATATTTTCTCTTCATGAAAAATAAAATATGAACATAATAAAAACACCCTTGAAAGTCACTCAGTGGTTAAACATAAATAAATCTCAAGCCTGAAGACAAAAAGTTAGGGACAACAGCAGCAATTTATTCTATATAGTACAGAAACTTGCATGAAATAGGTTTTCAACCTGAACAGGGTAGATGAACGACCCCAGTGCTCTGTACCTCTCGCTCATGTAAGAAGGGAAATTCTTGCTCTGCTAATATGGAATTAAGTAAAAGCTAAGCAGTTTCTAATGCTTAATTACACAAGAGGATTTAGGTACAAGGACCTTGGACAGAATTTGCCTTTCTTCTAATTGCAGCGTGAGACACTCAGAGCAACTTTTAATTACAGTCTAACCTGCTCTTCTCATCAGTCTGCCTGGCCAGACTACATGGCTTTCCTTCCCCTGCCCTCTCCAAGTTTTCCAGTTTCTGGACGTCTGTGACGTAGGGAGTGTTTGTAACTAAACTCAGCGTAAGAATTTATGGAAGGAGAAGATATATTTACTTGCTGCAGGGTTTCTAGGTGATTTCCCTTACTCACTCGTGCTCCTGCCTTCACAAGTGAGGATTCAGATGACCTGGACAGGATCACTTGCATGCCAGGTCCTGAATGTTCATCACAACTCTTGTGGTGCTTTTGATTAGTGATGACAAAACAGCTTTCAATTAGTTTTTCAATAACCTTTAGATGCCAACAGTGATGTGATTCTTTCATATCAGAATTTAGCTCATCCATAGCTTCCCTGAAAATTAGGCAAGGTTGCCACTCACTGCCTCTTTTCTTCATTTGTCATGCACAGGTCTTGATGGTTACAGCCTGTCTTCCTTTTGGGCAGACTGAAGAAATAACTGTGTGAAGTGCTCTAACTGTTTGCATCCTCCTCCTTCTGCCAAGACGTTGTCTGTGCTGCGATCTTACAGACTGCGGGCCTTCCAGTCTAGATAGAAACAAGACATGTTCCAGCCTTGGGTATGTGTTGGTTGCTGTTAGTACAGTCTACTCTCTTAACCCTTGTTTTGCTGTTTCTTCTGATGTTTACATGCATCCATTTCCATTCATATTAACCCTGTTACACGTCTCCTCACTGGCATCTTAATTTTCTCAGAAAGTCTAGAACCTAAACTCCAACATGTAGGAGAACCCCCAAGGAACAAACTTAAGATGCCTTGGGATAAAGTTCTTTATGTGTAGAGCTTTAATTTTTATTCAAAATGATCGGTTTAAAGATATAGAGGTAGATCAGTAGGGACATCAAATAATAAATTCTGTATTTCAAGAGGGGAACAGAAAAAACAGGGCAAATACAAATGAGTTGGGACAAAATCAAGGAGCTTTTAGTCCATTGCAAATGCTTTCACCACACCAGTCCTTCCCCTCACCAAAGCATCGGCAAAATGGAATGGAGATCTGCCATGTCTAGGTGTGGGTGAAATGAGCAGAAGCTCGGCAGCCGATAGATGACTCTTGCATAGCACACAAAGTGTGTGCTGGGGCAGGACAGAGATCCTTCTGTTTCAAGGTCCTTGTGCCATCCTTGTGCTCATTGTCATGGGTGCTGAGAGAAAGATCACTCAGCCTTACTGCACCGTGCGGTGCACTTGGCATTTCCAGCCACTGTAGATGCAAATGTTACCTGCTGTGTTGAGCTTTTTGAAGGTTCATCAAGACTTGTCACTTCAACTTTCAAAGTTTGCCAGAGGAGATCCCTAACAGTTGCTTTTGGTCATTGTGTTTGACACCCCTACACTTCATGAAATGAAATAGAAGGGGTTTTAATAATTACGATGTTCAACTTTGAGCTGATATAAAAAGCTTTACTTTTTTTGTCACTGATATTGAGTGATAGGAGATGATAACTGGTACATTCTAATTATACTTCCCAGTCTAGGGAATCACCGTAATTAGACCTTCCAACATCATTCTTGTCATTTTACCATGAATCTCAAATTCCTGGTAGAATTTTATCATCACAGGTTCCAAAAATTCATCAAAAAAGACATAAAACTTCCATCTCTACACCCAGATTACACTTTCATTAGCAAAACTAATTATCCCTGTGGTAGAGGGAAAATAAAGGCATGAAAGCTTCAGTTCAGTGTCAGGCAACTACGTAAGTTAGAGAATTACAGAAATCTCTGTGGAAGGATTCACAAATTAAGAGCATTGATGGAAAATCAACACCACATTCACCAGGATTTGAAATCACAATAGGCAATAGGAAGCTGCTCCCGCATCTCTCACACGCTCAGCAAAGCTTGCAGTGGGTCTTGTTGAGGACTGATCTGATGAAAGCAAAGTTTTCAGAAGTATCAGAATCACAGAGCATTAGGGATTGGAAGGGACCTCAAAAGATCATCTGGTCCAATCCGCCCACGACAGCAGAATCACCTAGATGCAGTCACACAGGAACTCACCCAGGCGGGTTTTAAATACCTCCAGAAAAGTGTCTTGATTTCTCACCTGCTCTGTTTGATAGTGTCATAAAACCTGCTCAGTCTTTCCTCCATGTATCTTTCATGTGAAGACTATGCAGATATTATTGGTCAAAGCAAAAGCTTAGCAACAGGATTTCTTTTCTCAAACCTTGTTTTAAATGAAGAGTTTTGAAGACTAAAGAGGAAGTTTTGTAGCAAAGTCTCTCTGATTTCCTTTGGGAGCTGAGGACATGAGAGCTGACTGTGCCCTTGAAATAATTCTACTGACAATCAGTCAAAATTGGAGAACATCCCAGAGTATCATATCACTGAAATCCTTTGGCTGCCCTACATCAGAGGATGAGGCCATGGAGGTTGTAAATATGTTACGTGTAAAGAAAAGGACAGAATTACTTTGTAGGGTCATCCAAAACTGTAAAGACTGGCGCTGCCCGAAGGGAAAGTTTCCATTTTATTATTTGTACTGAACTGGAAATTATATGTGGAGTAGGCTCATCCAAAGCAGCAACACATGAGGCAGATGAAGTGAAACATCTCACAGTCCCCAAATAATTCCAGCTTTGTCCCTTGCTCTAAATCCACACTTTTCTGTTCAGGTCTGAGGGGCTATTCTTGTTCATCCCTGCTGAGCATTCGGGCAATTAAATGTATGAAGTCCTGGCAGTGAAGTTAGATGTCAAAAAAGATGTCAGTTTGAATGGAAACTTGGACTTAGTGAAATCTTTCACGTGCATTTACAGAGTGGGCTGCCAAAAGGTTAAATCAATGCACCTTCTGAAAAAAAAAAAAGCCCACTTCATCGTTCAACACTCAAGGATTTAAAAGTGGATCAAGAGCTCGTGAAAGGTCTAAATGCTAAGGTTGAGGAAGTGCCAGAGAGAGGTGCCTGGGAGGTTGTTCCTGTTGCAGGACTATCAAGGGGCTGATTAAGCTTCCCACAGTCTCGACTTCCTCAGGTGGTTTGTAACCTGTATTAAATCCAAAGCCTTAAAATGTCTCAAAGGTCAAAACAGTTCAAGACAGATGCCTTCAAGATTTAAAAGTGACAGTTTATAAAGGAAATCCAGTGGTAAAGTCAGGTCTGAACAATAGCATGCTAAGCACAGCAATCCTCTTGGATTACAAAGAAGTCCTGGGTTTGCTCGGACAGGGAATTTATACCTGCGGGAGACAATGACTGCCCTGTCAATAACATCAAGGACATTCATCATGCTTTTTAGTCAGCGCTTTCGATAGCTCCCTCTCTGCAGACTCTTCAAGCCAGGTGAAAAAACACCATCACCACCAACAAAAAAGAACTATGGGAGGGTCGTTTTCAAATGGGGAATTTAAGAATGAGAACGATTTAAAATGCAAACTAAACAGGATCAGCAGCTGCCATCAGGATGCCACAGTGGATGAACATGGGCTGGCAAACAAGAAGTAAATTGTTAGCGTGTCTGAGAAGAGCAAGTGACAAAGTAATTCTGCTCTAGCATGTGCTCGTGTGGATTCTGCTTCAACCGTGTTGCCTTACAGGAGGTAGATGCCTGAGAACCAAAGACTAATTAGGGAAAACAGATTAGCCTGTTAAGTTGGCCACCTGGTATCCACCCAGTTCCTGCGCAGCTATGGACCCATGCTGCTCATTGTAAGAAATGTGTGAGGCTTTTTCTTTCCTTTCCTTTCCTTTACCTTTTCCTGTTATTTCAGAAGTATCTTCCCAAAGCTAAGCTTTGCTAGGAATGTCAAGTGAAGGGGGACTCAAATTTAGAACACTTAGATTAATTATAAAAAATAATCTTGATAAATTTTAAGAAAACTTCAATCTACTTGGGTATAAATTCCAATCAGATAATTTGGTAACTCAATCACAATAATTGGAATACTTGATACTATAACCAAATTGTAATCTTTTTTAAAGCCTAAATTTCAACAGTTATGCTGAAGTTTCCTACTCAGAATTCTGCTTTTGTATGAAAACTAACCCTTAGCTCTGCAAGAGAGTATATTGAATAGAAGACTGATAATTGAAGCTTGCAAGTTGTGGAGGGAAATCTTCATGGAGTTTTAAATGCAAAAAGTAGGGCACAATCTTATGGTTAATTTTGAGAAGAAATATTCAAGTGAGATTAAATCTAAAGCAGTTGCCTTTTTTTTGTGCTTTCTCCGATAAAAAGATAAAGGTGTCTTTGTGCTTTCAGAGTGCTTGGAAAATTCAAGACAGGTAGTTCATGTTTACTCATCTGAAAAATGGATAATGAGTTCAAATTTATGAATATTAGACTGACAAAAAACTCCTTCAAAACAGCATTTCCTGTTGATCTTTCCCTTTTGGACTCCTCAGACAGCTTATCTTTGGGAAGAGGACTATAAGGCACATGACAGTTGTACTTTTTCAGTGTAGTCTGCTCAACAGCTGGGAAAAAAATATGCCTAATAATGCAATGTGATCCTGGGAATCTTTGGGTCATGCACAACACATTAATTTACTAATAAAAACGTCATTTCAAAATGGACAATACAAATATTTTTGCTTACTAAAAATTTCCAGGGTCTTCCAATCTGTACTTCTCCATTTTTATGTGTTAGACCTCAGTCTGACCAGCGTTTAGGAATGTGCTGCTACCCTAAGAAAGACTTTAGTTTCTGTTCTTTGCAGGAGGAGGGGGGTTATGAATTTCCTGTGTATCCAAAATTTGGAGTCAGCTTTAATCTAAATCTTTGAATCAGTTAATGTAACGTTGAATTAGTTCATGAAGGACAAAAGCAGTAAAACCCTTTACTAGAAAAAGAGAAGGGTACTGGTGAGGCTTCTATCATCAGTATATCATGATATACTTCAGTGCATAATATGACACAGAACACATTGAACATTGCTAATAAACACCTTTGTTTTAATTGCAAGTAAGAAACAATATCTACAGCATTCCAGTCTTGAGATACTTTTTTAAATCCTTTGCATTGGTTTAATTGTTTTACTTCTTCCTTTTCATTTATTTTTAGTGCTAAAATTATGAAGAGTATTTGAAACCCAGCAAGCAGTTTCCTGGTGCATTGCCCTGATTCCCAGCATTAAAATTCTGGAGGAAAATATCACAAGATGCTTTGGACACATTCCTAGGATTTGGAAATAGAAGGTAGGTTCTGTAGTTGTTTGTATATTTGAGGCTCTGTGAGTAGATATACATCTATATATACACATAGATATTTCATCACTACTCAAAAACCTTGCTGAGAAGGTACTTAGGTTTGTGTTTGCAAATGTCTTTTTCCTTTCACATGCTAATTTGCAGATGGAATAGCTGCTAATAGACCTTTAGGTAATTAGTAAGCCCCCTTTATGTTTTAAATAAGTTTATTTTCAGTTTTACCCAAGTTTCTTTGATGGTGTGGTTCTAGTCAGCTCCTTATTCTGCTGAAATGCACAACTATGAAGAATTAAATTCATTCAGTCTTGATAAATGGGATATTACTGGTGATAAATATGAGTGTCTTGTATGTGACCAAAAGACATTCTTTTCTACCCCTTTCATCCTAAGCCAGAGAAATAGGAGAGGCACCTTAATAAACTCTAAGAAAGGTTAACGACTCTGCTTTCAGTGAATCAAGAGAGAGGGAGCAGGGATCAGCTTTCCCTGTGAAGGATCAATCACAGAAAAACACTTTCCTCTCACTAGCATCTTTTAAAATTAGCAGATGGAAGTTCAAGTCTTTGTGCTAAGAACACAGCAAGAGAAAACCTGCCACCCAGCCATAACACGAAGCCTTAAACATTCGACCTCTAATCTGACTACAGAATTCAGTGCCATCACTCAAGCAATAATCACAATTAGTATCTAAATTGAATGGTGTTTTCTACATCTTCTGATTCGTATTGCAACGTGTAGGTAATTTTATTTGGATCAGTCTAACTTGATTTAAGACTTTAATTATGAAAATATTATTTGCCCTCCATTTCCCCTTTAAAAACCTACCAAGTTCCCTGGAAGCTTTATTTTCTTGGTAATAGAATTTAATCTGAGGTTAATGACACATAAATTCTACCTGAGTACTTAATTCCATATTTAATTAACTTTTTTTTTTTCATTGAACTTGGTTAAAAAAGACTATGGTTTGGTATGAACTGAACCAAGCCATTGTGCTTTTTAAATGTTGTTTTACCTTTGATCTACCTCAAAAAATATATATTATTCCTCTTCCTCGTTCTGCAAGCGAACGGCTTTAATCATAGTAATTTTAAGTTAATAGGTAAAGTGCCTTGCTTTTTGAACAGAGCACTGGAAATGCTAAGAGGATCACGTTTGTTTCTGCTTTGTGCTGGGTAGAGGATCTGGTTGTGTGAGAACTAACCACAGAACTAACACGGTAGGGAAGCTGGGTTGTTTCAGTCTTTCTGTTCTCAGGGATGCTCTACTTCTGACCCTCGTCTAGCTCCAGTTCCCTTGCTGTGGCCAGGAACACCTTCCGCTAGACCAAGTTGCTCAAAGATCCATACGATGTTGTCCTTGAACACTTCCAGGGTGGGACTATTTGCAGCTTCCTGGACAACCTGTTCCACTGTTTCACCACCCTCACAGTAAATAAAATTCATTCTAATCTAGATCCTCCCTCTTTCAGTCAAGAGGATTACCCCTTGTCCCTCTTTCCTGTAGGCTTCCTTTAGGTACAGGAAGGATGCTGTAAAATCTGCCTGGAGACTGTATTGTACAGCCTTTGGGCTGAACAGTCTGAACATTCCTAGAATGTCTTTGCTGGAGAGGTGCTCCAGCCTTCTCATCACCCTTGTGGCCCTCCTCTGGGCTAGCTCAAACATGTCCATATCCTTCCTGTGTTGGGGGTCCCAGATCTGAACACATTAGTCCAGATGGGTCTCATGAGAGTGGACTGGATGGGCAGAATTACCTCCCTTGACTTGTTTGCCATGCTTCTTTTGAAGTAGCTCAGGCTGGCTTTCTGGTATTCAAGTGCACATTGCTGGGTCATGTTGAGCTTCTTGTCAACCAGCACTCCCAGCTCCTTCTCCTCAGCGTTGCTCTCGATCCATTCCTAACTCAGCCTCAATTTGTACTCGGGATTCCTCCAACCCAGGGGCACAACCTTGCACTTGGCTTGTTGAACTCTGTGAGATTTGTGTAGGTCAACCTGTGCAGCCTGTCAAGATCCCTCTGGATGGCATCCCTTCCCTCCGGTATGTTGACTGCACCACACAGCTTGATCTTATGCACTTGAACCCACTGTCCAGGATGGGAGACATAGACGTTTAATAGTACCGGTCCCAGTAGTAAACTCTGAGGAATGGCACTTCTTACTGGTCTCCACTTGGACATCAAGTCATTGACTGCAACTCTTTGAGTGTGACCATCTTAATAATACTCTTTGCAGTCCTAGCCACAAAATACTATTCCAAGACACCTCTAGAAGATCAGTTTTGGAAAATCCTAGCTCACAGACACAGAGTATGTTGTCAAGATCTGAAGAAATACTTAGGAGAATCCAGACAAATTGCACAACTTCAGAAGACTGTAGCTTCATCTAGGAAGCTCAATAATAGAAAAATATAGGATGTAGCTTCATATAGGAGCTTCAATAATAGGAAAATGTAAACACAAATAACAGCAATGAGTAAGACAATCTTTAAAATCAAAGGATTGGACAGTGCAAGGACCAGATGTCGTCCATGGCTGGTTGATTAACTGCTTTGCTCTGCTACAACCCTATTTCTATGTATTTTTTAAAAAGAAACATCACTGGAAGGACGATGCACAGCTCCTAAACCCAAAAGTGATCGAGTGATCTCTGACCACTCTCTAACTATCAGTCATGCGTCTCATGTCTCTCAATCTTTTTCTTCCTCAGAAACCACTGCGTTTAGTTTCATACTGTTGGATTTTGAACTCTGATTGACATTTGACATTGGTTCAAAACGCAGAGAAATGAAAAGCAAAAGACCTGAAAGCTCTGCTTCTGACTGACTTCAGGTTTCAAAGATCGTTCAGGCCAAGTAATGAAATTATAGCTGTTGCAGTTGGCCTGCACCTGGCTGTGTGTAATTTACCAGGTAGCAGCAACACATGCTGCAAGGTATCTTTTCTCACCAGATTAGACACTGCCTTGCCAGGGGAATGTTGCCTTGTAAGATGTTGCTTTGTCCTTAAACTGACCTCTGCAGCAAAACAGGAAATGTCCTTATAAATCTGCTCCTGGCTTCATCTCAGCTTGTGGGCTTCTGAGAATTTGTTGGGATGTCTCATACAGCCTTTGTTTCTGTGGAAAGAACATGTGCTATATTTATCAGCCTCCCCAGTTTAGGCTTTAAAAAAAACCAAACCAGCAGAAATTTGAAGGTAAACACATGCAAGTTTAATGTAGAGATGTAAAAGTTGCAGTTCTAGATTATACAGCTGGAAATAATGTTATTAAATCTGGAAGCTGAAATAGTAAATCATGATCCTTACTACCTTACTGGTATCACAGCCAACTACCGTCTGCAACCCTTGGATGTATATGGTCTGTAAAAAATAAATTCACAGTTTGTCTGGGCAATGGTTGTAAGTTGGAACATAGGAGGTTCCACGTAAATATGAGGAGTAACTTCTTCCCAGTGAGGGTGACAGAGCACAGGAACTGGCTGCCATGGGGAGTTGTGGAGTCTCCTTCACTGGAGATGTTTAAGACCTGCCTAGATGCGTTCGTGTGTGACTTGTTCTAGGTGATCCTGCTGTGGCAGGGGAATTGCACTAGATAATCTTTTGAGGTCCCTTCCAATCCCTAATGATTCTATGATTAATCCATTTTCTGGATTCCAGCATCAGAACAGAACCTACAATTACTTTGACAACCCATGCACCTACACCTTTCTTCTCCATCGCTGATGCTGTTCTTCCTGTGTTCAAGACGTTTGTCTCTCTCATTTCAGTCTTTACATGGATTAAACCATAGCTGCGCTGGATGGAAGTTCAGTAGATTTGCCACGTTTCATAGCCATTGCCATACTTTTGTTTTTAACTTACACACCTTCCATCTTTTATGTCTTTCTCTCAGTAAATTTTTCATGATCCCATGACACGTGCCATAAAAAGGATTTCCCAAATAGATTTCTTCTAAAATACAAAGCCTCTAAGTTTGTGTTGAACCTTCTATAGAGTCATTAGATAATCAAACAACAACTTGATCTGTAAAAACATTTGTTCAACCTACCTTTTCCAAAGACTTAGGAATTAATGGGAATGTCATAAAAAACCAAGACACAGCATTGTAGTGTATTTTTCTGTCAGTAGCACTAAACCATATTGGATATCAAGAAAAGGCTGCATCAGCCACCTCATGGCACCCAAGTGGATGCTACCTTATTTGGCAGAATTGTGCCTTTTCAGCTGCATCATAAAACTGGGCTCAGGCAAAACAGAAAGCACTGAAGAAGATGAGAGGCAATCAGTGTGTGTAGAGTTTTACTTCATAAATTATAGCAGCTGAAGATCAGCTTTAGAGACAAAACCCTCTTAGATGGGCAAGTGTTAGGAAGCTTATGAGTATTCTGCTAAATGACCCAGAACGTGCTATTTAAGGCTGTTCATTTGTTATAGATTCACAGAGCCAGGCTCTTCTCACAAATTCAGTCGCACATCATGTTGAGAAACAGCTCACATGCACAGAAGTTGCAACGTGTATAGGAAGGTTAGGTTTGTGGATGGTGCTGGTAAGTTCTACACTAAATATGAGGGGAAATACACACAACCCATCACTGGGACCCATAGAGCTAATGCTACCTAGGTGGTCAGAACACAGGCACGGAACTGCTAAACTACAAAAAAATTTCACCCAGTGACCACATAGATAATTACACCATGCACCCTAAGGGATTTAAGGAATCCCGGTCTGGAACAATGTCCAACCTGTCCAAGCACAGCTGTCTTGTGCTGTTTGAGACACCCTAAGGTATCTTCTGTTGCTGAAACGCTGTAGCCACACTACGTGTTATTGTTTAGACATCTGAAGTCTCTCCCACACCCTGACACACATGCTTGGTCCTGCAGTGAATGCCTGTCAGATAAGAAAATATGTTTTTAAAAAAATTACTTTTCTGATCCTTAAGGAGGAGGGAAAATATCAGCATCTAGATAAAAACAGAAAAGAAGGAATCGCCTGCCTAAGCTGGTTTGGCAGCTCCATGCCAAGGGCATTTCCATCACAATGCAGAGCTTGCATAGGGGTGTTAATTTGAAGAGAGATTCCATGCCAGTAGATCTCAGTGACCTCCTCAAGATCCTGCTGCTTTACTTTCTAGACGAAAGATTACCAACTTGCACATGGTGGAACCAGTATGTTGGCTCGGTTGGTAGAGCATGGGACTCTGAATTCCTGGGGTCATGGGTTCAAGCCCCATGTAGGACATCTTGAGATAGTACTGTAGGCTTACCCTGCTCCAGCAGGGGGGTTGGACTTAGATGATCTTTCCAGGTCCCTTCCAACCTGTAACATTCTGTGATTCTGTGAAGATGTGACTCAAAGTGGTGGTTGTGGTGTAATGAAACTCTCCTGGTGGAATGAAACTCTCCTGATTAGAGTTGAAGCATTTATTTCAAAGTGCAAGACAGAGACTGCTGTCATAACTGCAATATTTAGAATGTGCTGACTACATCTACATCTTAAATGTCTTTCCTTAGTGTTACTCATTCAAGCAAAACTGATTGATTTCAAAAAGTATTTTGGCTGAGTTAGAAGCTACAGACACTGCAAATACCTAGATCTACCAAGGTGAGAGGCAGATTGCTAGAGCAAACATAATTAAAATATCAAAACAAAGATTAATTCAGGTATTGAATCTTAACTTTTCAGTAAAACCATAGCAAGAGAGATGAAGCAAATGCCCCTCTCGAGTCTGAGTGTACTCCAATGCAGCTAAATAGAAAAGGTCATTCAACAAAGTGTCCTGCCTGTCAGTCACTGAAAGAGAAGAGGAGGAATCCTGTGAAAAGAATTCTCAGAGGATAAAGTTTTATCATGAAAACAAAAATAAATTGAATTCAACAGTTTGCTAACTGCCACCTGCTAACCTTTTAAAAATATATCAATGATGGTAAAAATAAAAGATACAGCCAAGGAAAACAGCCAGATTCCTGAGGGAACAGTCTGAATTCTCAGTGGCAGTGGTTAGCCACTCACCTCTCTCATCCTGCTAAGCAATTAAGATGCTATTCTGTTAAAGCCCGATGCCAGCTACTCTTAGTTTGGCTCAGCTAAGATGGATAAATGAGCATGGACTATTCCTTCAGTTCCCTGCCTCTTTTTATTAAGTGCCTGTGCACAGCAGGCTGGCAGATCTTGTGCAATGAGCGTTAATTAAGGCTGCTGACACGTTTTTACTTCTTTGTGTTTTCTCTCTTCCCTGCAGTAGATATGTAGAAATCTCTAAATACCTCGACTCTTACCAGCCAAATGCTGCAAAAAAGTTTGCACGTGGGACTCACTGAAGTGATTTAAAACTGTGAATAACAGTAAGCTGCAAAGTCATAACTTCTTGTGGCTGATGTGCAGGGATAGACTGCAAGGCTTTTGGATTCTGTACTTTTTTTCCCTTATAATTCCATCTTGAATTAAAAACAGATAAGTTTTAAATTTTTTAATTGCTGTAGTTAGGGCCTGGGTGCCAACTGTAGTCTGACAGTAAAAGCAGTCATCTCAGGATAGAATCATAGAATCATTAGGGATTGGAAGGGACCTGGAAAGGTCATCCAGTCCAATCCCCCTGTCACAGCAGGATCCCCCAGACCAAGTCATACAGTCAGTCTGGGTTAGGATAGTTGTCAATGTCTCCATAGGATTGAATGTTCATTTACTCACACAAAAGGAATAGGTCCTACTTGAGAGATACCCATCTAGCACTGGCTCGAGTGTTAGTCACCTGAAACTAGCAAAAAACAAAGCAGAAACGTTAACTCCTTACATTTACATTCCAACACCACAGCATCATCTCGCTCCGGTATCTCTCGCTGTGTGTTGTCCGTGACTCACACCCACTAACCAGCTGGCTTAGGAAAAACCCCTTTCCTCACAAAAATTAAAGCAGAACTTGTGTATTTAAGTGAAATAAAAAAATCGAGTCATGATGAATGTTTGTCTATAAGAAATAAGTTGCAAACCACAACACGAGAGTTGTTTTGAGAGACAACGTTTTGATAACATTTCTTGGGAGTATCACAACTCCAGCTTAACTATTTGGATATTGAGCACAGATACTCTTTGTATCTCACTGGTATCTTGACAGTAAAATAATTTCTGACTTTACTAAGCCCATCACTACTTTTAAGCAAGTTGCAGCTTTTTGTCACTCACTGAATGAAAAATAAGTGGTTTGGAACTTCATTTCCTTTCACCAGAGCTGAGAGCCAGACGCACCTAGGCAAGGACAGCGTGAGGGTTGTGTCAACAGAGACAACTCAGAAACTGTCACTGCCATGACAAAAGCTTTGATAGCACCACTTCCAGCTGACTGCAGAGAAGAGAATGCTTTTTCAAGCTCTCAGAAAAAACCTCTATTGAATCTTGCAGAGGCAGCTGACGGGATTGTTTTCCTGCAAACGTTTGCCCTGCCCACTTTCTGCTTCACAGCTCTACCTAATGTACTGGGGCGAGGACAGGCTGGTGGTGGGAGAGTGTCATGTGAATAGGTTGGTGGTGGGAATCACGGAGATCATGCCTGCCTTTGCAGGCTGGTAGGAAGCTGTTTATGCTGCTTTTTGCACCAGGTGCTGAAAAGGTTTTAAGTGGAGAAGGTGGGTCTAAAACATTCTGGAAAGCAAGTGATAGAGTTGAATCACAGAATCACAGAATCATCGTGGCTGGAAAGGACCTCCAGGGTCATCGAGTCCAACCTTTTCTCCTAGTATCTGACAGCTAGACCCTATCCCTAAGCTCCGTGTCCACTTGTTCCTTAAACACCTCCAGGGATAGTGACACCACCACCTCCCTGGGCAATCCATTCCAGTACCTAAGCACCTCTCAGTAAAGAATTTCCTTCTAATATCCAATCTAAACCTCCCCTGATGCAACTTGAGGTTGTCAGAAGCTTCTGGTGCTATTATGAATTTGGTTGTGGGAAAACAAATTATATCAAGACTAGGATAAAAGCCTGACAGAAACAGAGGAACTACCTGCAAAGAGCAGATCAAGAGACTTTTTATTGTGTTTAAATCAGGACGGGTGGCCACAGAGTCACAGACACAGTTTCTGTCTCAGAAGCTCAGAAGGCTCTCCCTCAAGTCTCTGTATTCACATTTCTGCACAATTACCATAATCAAGTTGTTGTCTTCTCACATATGTTTAATTAATTTCATAGAGTCGGGGGGAAAAGTACTGTTGACATACACACTGCAACTGAATCTGACAATGTGACAGTGCTGGTAGGAATTATTAATTTTAGGATTAATAAAACAGCTCTTACTTTGTTGACAGTACTTGCTCTTTGGATTTATGATTCTATGATTCTGTACTATGGTTGGGGTACACTCAAAGAAAATAATAACAGTTTAAACACTGGAAGTAGAAAAACTGCCTCTTTCAAATTGTCAGCAAACCTGACATTTTTAAAGAGTAATTTTTGCACCTGCACATTATAGAAGCAAGAAGTGATCCTCAAGTTCAGACTGAGCCTCCCAAGAGACTTACATCTTGTCATTTCAGTCAGTTTTGCAAGGAGGCAGATATTCAACCCCAGGTACCAGTATAGGCTGGGGACTGAGCTGTTGGGGAGTAGTTTAGGAGAAAGGGACCTGGAGGTTCTGGTGCACAGCAGTATGACTATGAGCCAGCAGTGTGCTCTNTGTGGAGTCTCCTTCACTGGAGATGTTTAAGACCTGCCTGGATGTGTTCCTGTGCGACTTGGTCTAGGTGATCCTGCTGTGGCAGGGGGATTGGACTAGATGATCTTTCAAGGTCCCTTCCAGTCCCCAATGATTCTATGATTCTATGCTTTCTCCAAAATAGCTTTGTGTTTCTAGAAGTCTGTTTGTGGAAGACTTAGTCCACATTTTGGCAGCATTAACATTTCAGAACAGTTCTTGCTTCTGGAACAGCAGTGAGACAGAATCAGGAAATCCGAACAGAATAGTGCATCACATGGCAGCAGAACGAAACTCACAGCTAACTCCAACGGTTCTGAGTTGTTCTGTGTTCTGAATTTAGACCTCCAGGTGTTTGCTTCAATGCAGGAGTCCAGAGTAGTGCATTGCCTGTGAATAATGCTTCAGTTCCTTGGAGTAACGTTATGTTTCGTGGATGCTGAGAAGCTTTGGATGAATGCCTAATAGAACTGTTGTCTGGATGCCAGACACATTTCTTTCTACCTTTTGGAGGGGTGTTTATAACATACCCTGTAAGATAGGATCTGCTCTGTAGTTCAGCTGAAATCACAGTTATCCAAATAACACACGATATATTTATAAAAGCTTTTCTCTCCCTACTTATATCGATGTGTTTGCATATATTCCCATAAAACCCACACACTAAACTGCTTTAAAAGACTAATTAATGATGTTAGCCATTGAAATAGCTATTTTATAATGTCTGTTTCACACTGAAGGTTTGTATTCTGAGCAATGGAAGACAATGCAAAACAGATATTATTTGAATACCAACAGAGGACAACCTCCTCTATATTTACCTTTAGAGTAAAACATAAGTGTTCTGAAAACAGTAACACACGTTTGAATTAAACTACATGTACGATACGTATTCTACTCACACTGAGATGAGAATCATGGGTCTCTTCTAATCAGGGAATATTTCATTCTTTATTAATAAGGGATGCAGATCTATGAATTCCATTGATCTGTTTTGGCTCTTCTCAGTGTTACCTAGTGTTAATGGGTGTAATGGGTGTCAGCTGGAACATAGGAGGTTCCACATAAATTTGAGAAGGAACTTGTTTGCACTGAGGGTGACAGAACACTGGAACAGGCTGCCCAGGGGAGTTGTGGAGTCTCCTTCACTAGAGATGTTTAAAACCCGCCTGGATGTGTTCCTGTGTGACTTGGTCTAGGTGGTCCTGCTGTGGCAGGGGGATTGGACTGGATGATCTTTCGAGGTCCCTTCCAATCCCTAATGATTCTATGATTCTACAGACATTTAAATATACTTGCTGAAGTCACCCAGATTCCTGTCTTGTAGTTTTAGCAGCAGTGTACCACAGATTAATTACTGACAATATGCAATATAATTTTAATATGTCCTGTTAATTCCATCCAGTATCTGTGCTATAATGTTACTGTGGAAAACGGGTAGAAAATACTACACTGAGGACAATTTGAATCATTTGTGACCTACATGTACTTGCAATTATTGTACTAGTCAGCCTGTTTCCATCAGGAATGAACGAGTGCTACATGTCAGCTGCAAGGTTTGCTTTACAAAATTAATCACGTTGTTCCTTGCTTCAGAAAGAAGGGTTGCATAGTCAGGTAGTGCACATGAGCTGGAGAGACCGTGCTTGTCATGGGCTGTGCTGAGAAGTTTTGTGAGCAGCACTGGGACCATCTTTTCCAGCTGGGTGGTGAATGGAGCTGAGGAGTCAGGACTGTGTTCTCTGCCTGTGCAAGATGGCCCTTGATGACTATCACTGAGCCTGTTTGAAGGTTGGAATATAGACCTTCAGTGTTAGTTATTGGGTGGTGTGGTTCCCTGGGGTAGGCTTAAATGCTTTATTTGAGTGATTTCCTTGTGTGCTAACTTAGTTATCTTTTTTATGTTGAAGTGCTTAAAATACTAGCACAGAACTTTTAAAATCTTTCCTTATCCCAGAGTTTTGGATATTAATTGGAGTTTTCACAGCAAAACAAGTACTCTAAAAGGCCCCCAAAAGCAAGTAAAATTATAAAGATGATATATATTACAGTAAGCAGCTGTTAGTGGGAATTCACCACTCAGATTTTCCTTTTGAAAGTGGTTACTTTCATTGCTATTTCCTCAGAAAACAGTATTGCTGTGGGCTAAAACAAAACACTTAGAAGTTTGCAAAGAAGTGAGTGGGTTTGAAATTGTCTGCAGCAAATGTAATCCCATGATTTCTTGTTCAGTGTGTAATAGAGCCAGTTACACTTGTGTCCTGAAACTGGTTTTATGTGCAAGGAAAAAGGGAAGAAAGCAACCATTATGCTGCTGCCATCACAACCATCTACTGTACATCAGAGTCCAAAGCCCTCCAATACTCTAACACTTTCTCATCTGGCAGGAGGACTGATGTAATCAGGCTGTCCCAGGGGAATCTTCTACTGGCAAAGATAAGCTGTTAATCTCTACCTTTGGGTGACAAGAAAAGTCTATCCTGTCATAATCCTCTACCTCAGAGCATTATCTGGAACTTAAGGAGCTCTCATGTCATCTGACACAGTCAGAAGAGAAAAGCAGGTGAAGTCAGAGCACTGTAAGAGTTTGGAGAGTAAGTGAATGAATGAGAGAGAGCGGTGCCACGGAGCCATGCTCTCCTTTTGCTGCAGCTGCCTCATCTATAGCAAGCCCTCCCAGCCAAGGGCATGACTCTCCAGAGTCTGATGTTGGTCAGATTTGTAGGGTCCCAGAATAGATGTCTGAAATACACCCACATTTTATTCTGAAAAAAGCTAAAGATGAAAGTCATATTTAAAATTGCTAAACTTTCAGTGAAACCTGAACACAATTTTATGGGAAAAAAGCAGGTGTTTTTCTAGCTCTATAAACTTTTGCAGGAAACCATCTCAAAATGAAGACTTAGTTAATTGAGTCTTAATTGAGACTGCTCAAAAATTCATAGAATCACGGAATCATAGGATTGGAAGGGACTTGAAAGATCATCCAGTCCAATCCCCCTGCAACAGCAGGATCACCAAGACCAAGTCACACAGGAACACATCCAGGAGGTTTGAAACATCTCCAGAGGAGACTCCACTGGGCAGCCTGTTCCAGTGCTGCATCACCCTCACTGTGAAGAAGTTCCTTCTCATATTTATGTGGAACAAATTAGCCTCAAACAGTGCATTTTAGTGGAGAGAGGAATCTGCTCTACAAGCATCATTGTCCCTGTACTTTGGGCACTGTTACATGATATTAACATATCCTCCTCTTTAGTTGTTCAACCTCATATAGACAACGTGATTACTTTTGTGACTTGTGACTGTTCTTCTCTCTGAGTGTCCTTCTAGGCTTTTCTCTTCTCTGCATTAGTTTGTACATTATCATGCTTCTGATCCGTTGGTCAGACTTAAAACCTTTTCACATCCTGTAATGAAACAGAAGGAAAAGTCCCCAACCAAACCACAGAAAAACAGTTTCAAAAGATGTCAAAAAAATCCACAGATCTTTGGATTTCTAACTGTGAAGCTAAGTCTCACAAGTATTAAAGTAAACTTTTTGGCAGTCTGATCTGTTTAGCTGTGTCTCATCAACACTGTGGCACGCTGGAGTTAACTGCTTCTCAATCTATCCATGTCAAGAAGACAAAAACAAAATGCAGTCATCCAGTGCTCCTTCACAAAGAGCAGGAGTATGTGGAAGAAGACCATATGGTCTGAAAGGATTAATGGAAGTGTTATGATTCAACAGAGATATCCCCAAGCAAGCTCTAGAGCAATAAATTACTGAATATAAAAACGTAGCTCCTGCCGTGGAGAAGCTAATGTTGCAAGTCTTTTAAAAACAAGAACTATCTGGCAGTATAATCCATTAATAAATGATGCACCTAGAATATTTAGTTTAAGTCTTCAGAAGTCACAGATTGGCCAGCAAATGCATTGATTAAAGCAAAATGCTTTTACTTGTGTAAGGAATAGGTCTGACTGTGATTCTGTAATGCTGCCAGTCCTCTGTTTATCTTTGTTCTGGCTGTGTGGCTCTAAATCTAGATAAAAAGCAACTCAACATGAAGGAAAATAAAAAGAAGGTCATTTAATCACCCCGTTAGCTTAAAATGATTATTGATTCGTGGAGGTGATGTCTAATTCTGCCAGAAAATCTATTTCAGTAATGATTACTGCCCCCTGCTTTATCTATTATCCTGGAGGTTATTAAAAGTGGAAGCCTCCAGGGAAGTATATAGCTTTAGACCACTAATATCATATTTAATATGTTTTTAACAGAACAGGGTTTCAGATTGTGCCCTTTAACCTATAAGAGAATTGAGCAGACAGCTAGGAAAGTATAGGTTTAATTATTATATATACTCCACTAGGATCTAGTCACACACCGCATGATAGATAAGTATCAGTGGGGACAAGGGCGTAGTGAACTCTTCATCACTCTAAATTACCCGGTGCGCACAGCTCTAGAAATAACACGCTCAGAAAACTCCGAGTACCCTTTTGAAATAGTCACTCACCTTGCTGTTGCACTTTACCAAGTAGTGTTCACCACCTGTGACACTGGTGTCGTGTTTTCCTCCTGGCTGCTCTCCCAAAGTCACAACTGACTGCTGTAGGAATAAAGAGTTGTCTTCATAGCGACACACGCGTACTACAGCTGTGTACCCAGAGCTGCCTCCAGAGAGGCGCCTTCCAACGCAACATGAAGACAACCAGATAAAATTCAAAGATGATGCAGTCAGAAAATTAGACTGGATCACCTAATCTAGTTATCTTTCTCATCCTAGTCTTTCTCTGCTTGTGTATTAAAAAAACAGGTGACGTGACATATGGAATCACATACTAAAAGGATGTTATTTTGGTAGTCCACAAACCATGTGCTGTTAATCTTTGAGCCTTTTTGATCCAAAAGGTCCGTGTTCACAGTTACCATTTTTTCATTGAAGTGCTTACTCATGACTTTAGAACGAAGAAAATAATAATATTTGATGGATCGGCTACAGATTTCTTTCCGTGGACCACCATTAATGTGGAAATGTCAAACAGACCATTTCACACCTGTCCTGTTGAAAAGAAAACAATTCTGCCTTAATCTTTTTTTTTAATTCCAAAATCCCAGAGAAACTTTTAAAAAAATGTTGTTTTAAGGAAAATTGGTTTAAACAGTAAATCACAAACACTAGTTTCTCAAATGAATTCATCTGAGAGTATTTACAATATAAAAATAACAAGAATAACTAAAACCAGGAAAATTTGTGACTGCAACCCAATACACAATAAAATAATTATAATTCATTTATAAATAAAAATGAAAATATATCATTATGTTCTGCCATGACCAACACATACTGTGGATCATATCAGCGATGCTGCCTTTGCTATGACCAGGTACCCAGAATCAATGAATGGAGAGAAAAAAGCAGCAGCAACTTGTAGTCCCAACCACGACGACGCTCATAATTGCAGGGAGTTTAAATTAGGAACTCAGCAAAAAATAATTTTAATTAATATTTGTCAAAAAAAGATAACGGTTTTTATAATCTTTCTGATGTTTGCCAGGTAATCTTATTTTCTCTTGCTACTTAGGCTATTCCTTTGGTTTCAGACTTCTGTTAAACTCAGAGAAGTTGCTGGAAAGCTTATCATTGATTTGGAAGATAGTTTGTTTTATCCCAACAACTCATTAAACCTTAACAGAGATGAAAAGTATTTCTTTCTTGAATTGCTCTTTGCTTTAAAGGATCTGTGCCCAAAGAAATTGTTTGCTTCAGCTGTACTTGTGGGTACTTTGATTTTTGTTGGGGTTTCTTTTTATAATAATGTATGTCTCAGAGTCACAGATTCACACAATTATTTGGGCTGGAAAAGACTTCTGAGATCGTCCAGCCCAGCCTACGACCTAACATCACCACAGTCACCTAAACCAGGGCGCTAAGGGCCACATCTGTCCTTAAACCCTTCCAGCGATGGGGACCCCACCACTGCCCTGGGCAGTCCCACTGTCTGCCAATATGTAGTTCAAATCTGCTGATGCAGTTTCAGCAATTCATCGTAACGCCCAGAGGTATGTTAGTAATCCCACTTGTAGGTGAGTCCTGTATTTCCTTGCTGGATTGCATATGGTTCATTTGTTTTGAGCCTTTCTAAGTGGATCTGTTTTGCTCACCATCAGAACACTGAGCAGAAAACCTGCTGCTGCTTATCACAGGGACCTCTAGAAGAAAAACCCCACAAAAACAACCCTAGATGGATGTCCTCAGTGTGTCACTGCCAGAGAGATCAGCCAAACCACAGTGCATTCTTTGGTGGAAGGAATATTAGCTGTTTTCTCTTCAAGACATTAATATGGTCACAGCAATAAGAAAATAAAAACATAAATAACTGAGTGAAGTTGTGGTGAGGTCTTCAGCTGCAATGAACTTGCATGCTCCATTAATGGTGATTGGATTTATCCACCCCGAAGACCAGCTGTCCCGTGTTTTTCCATGTATAGCTCTTTCATAACCACATTTTTGCTGTGGTATTGTTGTTTGGGTTTTTTTCCAGCTGGGTATCATCACATTTGGTTTGGTCAATCTTTTTCCATGTTTAAGCTCCAAGATGGTACAGACAGTTAATTTTCTGTTTGCAGACTCAGGTTTAATGAGTCAAATATTTCAGCTCTACATCACATTTAGTTAAACAAGTCTTCTGTTTTGGGCTTATTAGGTTATTTACTTATATCAGATATGAAAGCAAATCGATAACATTTAGCTCTCACTGCTAGTTTTAACACTGCAACACTGATGCTTTCTCTCTTCTCTGGCCTTGGTTAATACCTTATCATAGAACCATAGAATCATTAGGGACTGGAAGGGACCTCAAAAGATCCTCTAGTCCAATGCCCCTGATACAGCAGGACCACCTAGACCAAGTCACACAGGAACACGTCCAGGTGGGTTTTAAACATCTCCAGAGAGGGAGACTCCACAACCTCCCTGGGCAGCCTGTTCCAATGCTCTGTCACCCTCACTGTGAAGAAGTTCCTTCTGAAATTTCATTATCTCTATCACATATTATAAAGAAATTGATTGTAGCCATGAACTATATTACTTTTTGATTTATTTTTTATTCTGAGGATCAAATTTGATTAAAACAAACAAGGAAAAATCCTGTTTCATGTTCTTTAACACACTTCAACAAAGAAACTACTAGTCAAAGAGACTACTAGTCAAAGAGACTACTTTTTTTGACCAGTTTATTTTGAACAATTTGTTCAAGATTTTGTCAATCAGCAATTCTTGGATTTATTTAAGAAAGCTTGGCATTAGTTATCTTAGTTCATGCAAATCTCTTTAATCAGAAGGTTATTGCAATTTTGCCCATCATTATCAATTTCTTTAGATTCATGGAAGGAAATAAATGAATTAATGTTATTCCACAAAGTACCTTATATGTGTTAAAGCATAATAAATTATTATCATTTTTAAACAGCTGAATAGCTGTATTTTGTTTCAGAGATGCTGAGACTTCTACTGACTTATAAACAGGACTTCATTTTCATGTGGAAATCAAATGAAAGCTGTTGTGAAAATAGAGTTGATGCCTAACAAATGTTATTTGAAGGGAATACAGCAGATGTACAAATTTGAAGGAAGACTGAGTATTAACAGTTTGACTAACTGATGAGAAATTTTATCACACTATTAGCTTTATTTTTGTATACACCTAGTTTGTTGTCTAACACAAAAGCACTACAGGAGTAGCGGTGGAGTGCTTATTATGGATTTCATCTTCTCCATGACTGTCACCTAAAGTTCTCTGGTCTAATTCAGTCCAGATTCCCTCATACCACATTATCACTGTGAAAGAAAATAGATGGAGGGTTTCTCATGGCTCCCATCTTATATCCATTTTACCTCTAAGTCTACTCATCAGTGGGAAATATAGAACAGATTTGAACTTCTATTGCTCCTGACCATCAGCAAATGACCCAACAAATGTTCATTGACTGGACCTTGGAGGAGCAGTTATGTCAAAACTAGCTTCTTTTTCTTCTTGTCACTTCCAAACGTCACACTGAAGACTAGAAAAACTCATATGTGATGGGAAACATAGTGCCTGTTGAGCTGTGAAAACAGCTGCCATTAGACAGCCCAAACGTTTTTGTCAGGCCAGCAAAGTATGAGAAAAGTTCCCATTAGGCAGTTTATAACTAAACACCTCGTTTTGCTTCCCTTTTGTCTCTTTCTCCCCTCATTCTCCCAACTTCTGATAACCAGCAGTTCTGTTTGCTGGCATACAAAGTGGCCTTTCTCCAAGTGTAATCCACAACGTTCCTAACTGTCATCGTTTCAGTCTCTGTATTTTGTGTTTTTCTATCTCTTAATGTTTCTTTTCTCCCTGTCTTCATCTCCCTGGAAAAGCATTAGTGTTTATAACCTCTCTGTCTGCATTGACTGACTTTGTCATCAGAGATTCATCCTTAATGACCTGTTAGAAAGAATCTTGTAAATATAGTAAGTGTTAGACTGAAAATCTTCTGTTATCTTAACTTGTATGCTCAGAATATTGGCATATTAAGTGCTTGGCCATTGACTGATGTGATGGGCTCAATTTAGTAAACTCTTCAGATACTGTTTTTTCTGAGTGGTATTTGTTTTTCCCAGAAAATGGCCATATTCATCAAAAAAATGAGTGTATTACTAGGTTGTGAATTGTTGGGAATGTCTAAATGATAGATATGTATTATTTAAAAACTCCTCTAGTTAGATCCCCGTACTCTTCTTGAGTTGCCTGCCCTCTCTTCCAAAGATGATAAACTGCTTTTTTCACCCCTGAGGCCCAGCAGGAGCTCCCTGCTCAGCTAGACTAGTCTTCCTCCTCACCAGTTCATCTTGAAGCTCATGGGGACAGCCTGCTCTTGTGCTTCTAAGACTACTTTTTTGATGAATGCCCAGCCTGCTTTTCGCTCAGGAGTTTCTCCTAAGGGACTCCCTCAACCAATGTCCAGAATAGGCCAAAACCTGCCCCTCTGGAAGTCCATAATGTTAGTTTTGTTGACTCCCTTCCTTACTTCATCAAGGGTTGAGAACTCATTGCATGACCAAGACAGCCTCCGACCACCACATCTCCCAGTAGAACTTCTCTGTAAACAGCAGATCTAGTGAGGCACCTGTCCTGGTAGGGTCACTGACCAGCTGGGTCAGAGAATTATCTTCCACACATTCAAGGAACCTCCATGACTGTTTCCTCTTTGCTGTGTTGTATTTCCAGCAGATATCAGACTTCTGCCAGATGCCTGTAGAATCTGCACATTGGTCTCTGTCTCAGCATCCATTTGTATGTCGATACACACATATGAGTATAAATATGCCATAAATATATGATGAGCTTCACACAGTATGAAACAATGGGAAATACTGTAATTTATCATATTACAATGCTTCATGCTAGAAAAATATAGACTTAAGTCAAGTTAAAGTTAACCTCATGTCCCAGGGAAGCACTAGGCTGAGTTGGAGAATCTAACTTTGGCAGAAATAGCTCTGTCAGAAACCATGAATTTGCAGAAAATTGGGAGCAAATCAAAGAAATTAAGTAATCCTCTTCACTGTGTGGATTTATATTTCCCGTGGATTTGCAAGTCAGAAAGACAAGTGTGGGCTCTGGCAAATGCTCCCTTTTCTCTTGGAAAGAGGCAAAGACTTGCTGCTAACTGATCACCGGTTCCCTGCTGCCAGGGATGTTCACTGGGCCAGATGGAGAAGTCCTTTGAAAAAAGATTGGGATTAGTTTGAATGAAATTTTAAGAGCGTGAGTACTAGTGACACTGGGAAAGTCAGTCATCTAGAACTCGGGAAATGAGTACGACCGCTTTATCCAGCGCTTTCCACCGTGCGCAGAGGTAGCAAGGCACATTGCTGCATCGCTCAGAGATCCAGCTGCTCATGACAAGCTGCACTGCAGTCATGGAGCTCGTGTCAAACAAGACACATACTGGAATCCTTGAGTACCAGGAAAAGCAGAAAAACACAGCAGACACTGAAATTCATCCTGGAGAGTGTTAAAATAGTAGTAGCCAAAATGCCCTTAGATTTATTCCAGGAACCACTTCATGCTTATCAACAGGAATGCAGAAAGCCTATCACAGCGGTCAGATGAATGAACTACTAATGGGACAAAACAATCTGGACTAATTAAGTTTTTCAGATAATGCACAAAGTGTAGCTGAATGGATAGGGCTGCAATGACGCGCTTTGATCTCTGTCAGGTCTGTGTTCCTGCACATTAAAGAAAACCCAACAAACTTCTCCACTTCTGAAAATGTTGAGAACGCGAAGATTTCCTCAGGCATCTTCTTTCTAGTCTTTGATCTCACTGGAAATGATGAAGGTTTTCATTTCCTTCATGAAGGTGTCCATGAAAGCAAGATTCTGATTTTGCCAACACGTTTTCCTTTAAATACCTGGTAAAATGAGAGTGTAGACTACTGTCACCAAATATCTCTGGAGATGTTTGAAACCCACCAGGATGTGTTCCTGTGCGACTTGGTCTGGGTGATCCTGCTGTGGCAGGGGGATTGGACTGGATGATCTTTGGAGGTCCCTTCCAATCCCTAATGATTCTGTGATTCTGTGATTTATCAGGAATTGTAAGAATGTGTTTAAGAGGGGAAAAAAATCTGATCTATGCTTGTAAAGTTGGTGCTTTCAGAAAAGTGTAAATACAATCCATGACCAGAGGATGAATTTGAAACTAGCTGTTTTGAATGTGATTTTCAGTCATTGGTTCAGTCATAGCATGGGCAGAAATATAATCTGGATAGACCAGTTGCCTGAGAATTGATCAATTATGTGATTGCTTTTCTGGGCTGTCAGTGAGATAATTAACCTTGTGGCTGGAAGGGAAGGTCACACATACCTCAGCATCAGCAGCAGGATCGGCTGATAGCAGAACTAGTAATGATATTTTGAAATTTGATTTATAAAACCAGATAGACCTTTTTTAATAAAGTTAATATAAAAACAAATCAATCAGTAAAGCGAGTAGTTTTGTGCTGACCCAGTCTGGGGAAGGTCTGGAATTAAGATACTATTAGAATTAAAAGTTCAGTAATACAAACAAACTGCTGAAAGGACAGTTGACGTGGATGCTCTTGGGGGATGCAGCATTCAACTGCTCTTGGTTCAGGTAAATTAGCCATTTTGTCCAGATTAATAATCTAAACTACTGCATAATCAGTGGAAGTTGTTGCAGTGTTTAGCTGTAGATGACTAGTATAAATTAGCTCTCTAATTTCCTAATAACTGAGATATGAAGGTGACCTAAGGCCTAATTATCATCTCTGTATTTTTAAAATCACAGAATCATTGAATAATGGAGGTTGAAAATCTTAGGTTACATGGTTCAGCCCCTTGATCAAAGTGGGTCTTTAAGGCTGCTCAGGGCTCTACCTGCTGAAGTGTTAAATAGCTCCAGGGTGGATGTCTCCACAGCCTCTCTGGGCACCTGCTGCAGTGCTTGAATACCCTTTTTATTGCAGCTTCTGGTCACTGCATTTTGTCTTGTCTGTCTACACCCTTTAGATGCGTCTAGCTCAGTCTTCTTTATGCAACCCCATTAGAGAGTTGAAGAAAACAAGCAGGTCTTCCTTAATTTGCAATTTTTTCTTTTACTTGAACAAGACCAGTTTTACTTGAACAAACCCAGTCCCTTGCACATCACGCACTCCAGTTGCTGCTGTTTTGGTGTCTCTTCAATTTTTAGTGTACCAGGGAACTTAAAGCTGGTTATAGTACTTCAGAACCTGCCTCACAAGCACTGAATTGAAGGGAATAATTATTTTCCTCAGTCTGTTAACCACTGTCCTCCTGAAACAGCCTTGTACATGATTGTTCTTCTTCACATCACACAAGGGGCTGCTACCCGCCAGGCCCGACAAATACTTTTCTAGCAAAACAGCACCCGTCCAGTATGTTCGAAAGACACTGCTGCAGCCTGGGTACAATATGTTTTAGTTGGCTTTTTTAACTTTGGGAGGTTCCTGTTGGCCTGTTTTACCAACCTGCTCAGGTTCCCTTAATAGCAATGTGTGTCATAGAATCAAAGAATGGTGAGGGTTGGAAGAGACCTCTAGAGATCGTTTAGTCCAACCACCCTGCAGGAGTGGATTCTCCTAGAGAGAACAGCAACTCTGGTGTATGGGCAGCTCTCCTTTATTCAGTAATATCTACAGACTTGTTGAAGGTGCCTTTTGCCTTTTTTAACATAAACTCGCATTTTTTATGCTGTAAAAAGTACTCTGCGCTTTTCCAAGCATTGTTTGCAAACTCATATGCACCAGGCATTTCATGGCATGAAAATAAAAGCAAAGATCACAGTGTAATAATAATAATAATAATAATAATTCAGAGACTGGCCCTAATGCAAGTCAAAAAGCTATAACTGTCAATCATGATATGGACAGATGCACAGACATTATTTCTCATATAATGATAATGGTGTCATTTGTTCTGAACTTCACATGTCCCTTTTATCCTGCCAGATCTCTAATGAGAGAAATCAAGCCAACAAGGGACTCACACACAACCTACAAAGCATACACAGAATAACTTTAAGGAGATGCTTTGGGATCATAGTACTTCATATAATGGATGTCTTGATTGTTTTACTTAGGAGTAGCCAGCATTTTCCTTTTCTTTTTTTGAGCGAGCCTAGTCTTTCTCATTAGTCTGCTGATGGACCTGTCCTTCCTATGTGTGCTTGCTTCATTGTGTAAGAATATAACAATTTTCATTAATTACCAAAAAAAGGAGCCCTGAATCTAGCAGATAAACAAACAAAACTAACTTCTGTCCTTTTCCTTCCCGGCATTTCTAAGACTAATCTCTGCATATGGATCTATTTCTCCATTTAAATATGGATCCACAGCCTTTCTTTTCCAAACATGTCTTTTGTCCTCTTCCTGAAAACAATATTTTAACTCATCTTTGTGGAAAAATTGTAGCTTATCCTGTAAACAGAAGCAATGAATTGTAGCTTTGCATGGCCTGTGAATAAGTCCAAATTAATCTCTCCCCCCATAAAACCAAAAGAGATGTCACAGATTAGTCATAGTGTGACATGTGGCTACTGGGATAGCTAATCAAAACACGTGCATTAAGATAAAAGAAATAGAAATACATAAATGTACTCAGTTCCTTGTCCTAGCATTCGTAAGAGGAATTGTTCACTACAAATTGTTTATTGGTCAGTGGTACCTGAATATGTCCAAACTCTTTGGCAACTTATTCAGAAGCGAAATGTCATTCGTTCTTCTCCATAAGGATTTTTTTGAAGGAAGCGTGGTGAGCGCATGGTGGTGGGTACAGGCCAGAGTACACAGACCAGAGAGCGGGCAAATGTCTCGGCGTGGAGCTGGTCACCGTGCAAGCACAGCACTGGCCAGGTATATAGCAACTTCCAGAGCCAGGAAAGAGATTTTCACTGATGATTTGTGTAAGTGGAGGCTGAAAATAAAGCGATTCTTCACATCTATGTGCAATTACTCTGGAAATGCCATGTTCACTTAAAAGCAGATTTCTGACTAACAGTGCAGCAGCAGCACTAAGTCTCTTTCAACTCTTTTTGAGGGCATTGTTCTGGTTTCAGTGGCCTCACACTGCTAAATCACTGACTTCATCTGCAATGGAGGGTAGCATTAGTACAGGCTGTATATTAAAGTAAGAATAAATTACTTTTTGTATCCCTACTGAGAAAAATACACACTTTCTAGTCTGTGTAGTGCGTGCAGGAAAAGGAAAACCTCTACCTTTTTCTGTTCCTTTAAAAAAAGGAAAAAGAAATCAGTTAACAATTCCAATTAAATAACTTCTTTCCAAAGAGTTTTGACTGGCCCATTAGCATATCCGTTTTAACAAATGTAAACATAAAAGGAAAATACAAAACCAGTTTTATGGAATTCGTTCTTCCATTCATGAGGACAGTTCTGTAGCTTTACAAATTAATTTCCAGACCTGACATTACCAGCTGGGACCCATAAAGCTGAGCTCCAGAGACTTATCACTGCAGAAGAGTCCCTCATGATACTGCTATGATTGAACTCCTCCCATTCCATCTTGTCTGTACTAGGACTACACTCGTTCTTCCAGAATGCTGCTGTTGCCAGCTTGCGTAATCTGTACTGGAGACCAGCCTACCTGAAAGAGCCCAAAGCAGTGAATAGTCACCTTACCAGGCTGCACACATGATGCACTGCCATACTCACGGCACAGTCCTTTACAAAACTCTATGGCCAAAATTGAGTCTATAATAATCTCAAGGCTGCTGTTTCTCTCTTTCAAGACACTGAATTATTTGCTGATCAAAGCAGATGAGTAGGTACAGTTCTGGAACGGTTGTGAAACAGTTTTTCGTTGCTAAAATGCAAAACACTAACTTTATAAAGGTTCTATAGAGTATAAAAAATTAACTGCATTAATAGTTCTGGAGCCCTTATTAAAAGAAGGATGTGGATGTGCTGGAGCGGGGGCAGAGGAGGGCCACGAGGATGACCAGAGGGCTGGAGCACCTCTCCTATGAGGCGACTGAGAGAGTTGGGGCTGTTCTGTCTGGAGAAGAGGAGGCTCCCAGGTGACCTTATTGTGGCCTTCCGGTATCTGAAGGGGGCCTACAAAAAGGCTGGGGAGGGACTTTGTAGGATGTCAGGTAACGACAGAACTAGGGGGAATGGAGCAAAGCTGGAGATGGGTAGATTTAGAGTGGATGTGAGGAGGAAGTTCTTCACCACGACAGTAGTGATAGCCTGGGATGGGTTGCCCAGGAGGGTGGTGGAGGCCCCATCCTTGGAGGTGTTTAAGGCCAGGCTGGATGAAGCTCTGGCCAGCCTGATCTAGGGTGGGGTGTCCCTGCCCATGGTAGTGGAGTTGGAACTGGATGATCCTGTGGTCCCTTCTAACCGTAACTGACTGTGTGACTTGGTCTAGGTGATCCTGCTGTGTCGGGGGATCGGACTAGATGATCTTTCGAGGTCCCTTCCAATCCCTAATGATTCTATGATTCTGTGAGTAGTGTTCCATTAACTGCATTGGGACCACAGCCTGAACGTTGTCATGCAATGGAGCATCAAACGACTAACACACTTCTGATGCACTGATGGTAGCGGAGTTGGAACTGGATGATCCTGTGGTCCCTTCTAACTCTCTAGAAATACGAAATACTTGCAGTTTGAAAGTCCTGAATGCAGAAAACAATGAAATTGAGCAGTTACGGAAAATAAAAGTGAGTATTGGCAAGCTAGATTGATATTCAAAACATTTTCATATCGCTAACTGTAAGGTTACAGCAGCAGCATATCCAGCCTTGCCTGCAGAAGCCAACTCTGGGGTAACCAATTCAGCAGAAGCTGTTGTTCAGATGGGTTGTCAAAAAGGTTTGTGCAATCCTCAGAGATGCAAATCAAAGCCAAGTTCACTTATGTACTGCGATGAGCAACTGATACCGAGGTGCTGAATGTAGTTCTGTTGTCTGAAGTGGAAAAGCAGACCGTGGAAAGAAAAAACTGTGGAAAAAGCTAGAAGCAAGTCCTTTGTAGAGAACTCAAAATAGTCAGCTTTTCAGGAGACTCTGTGTGTAAATGCCTGTGTGGGGGGTGTGGGTACTGCCTGCAGGAGCGCTCCAAGCTAACGCAGAAAGGCACAAGAACCAATTGCTAGGAATCAGAAGGAAAAGGGAAATAATAGAAATGTGTTTCTACCAGAACGTAACATTTTGTTTCTGTAGTTTGAAGTAGTTAGTTATTAGTTGCATTTTAGTGGTGTCTAGGAATCCTGGTCACAAACTAAAGCAGTAATACTTTGACTTTGTTCTTTTTCACCCTAAAGTACTTTCAGTTCTAGCATTAAACAAGTGCTAACAGCTACGTATAGGCAACTTTGCCAAGAATAGTGTCTGGCAACTCAGGAATGGCCTTTTTAGATTGTATGAGATAGACATCTCATAGTTTCTTGTTTAAAATGGTGTGAACTTCACTTCCTGGTTGTGAAATACCCATTTTAGATGGTGCTCTGCAAAACCAGGAAGATTAAATGACAGTATGTGGGGGAACGAGGTCAGCATTCTTTGGGAGCGCCTCAAAAGAATCAGTTAAACTCAAAGAATACCTCCCAGCATGTGATTTACAGGCTAGCAGTTATATTTACTTTTGCTTTGCAGGGATTATTAAAAAAGCAACTAAACCAAGTGATCAACAGGGCATCCATCTTCTTTCCTCGCCCTCCTACTTTTCTCCCAAATCCGAACTTAAAACTACAGCTCTCCCTGATTGTTTGAAGCAGGCAGCTTTTAGGTCTCCCACAGCACTTGTGAAGTGGTAAGAGAATGCAAATATCACTAAATTTAGTCATCTCCACATCCAACCTCTGACTATGAGTGTGTGTTAAAGGTACAAGTGAGCAGGGGAAGTGAGTGTTCCAGCCTTGCACGCTTTCTTCCCTTATAAGGCAGCGCTGCTCGGATGGTTTTCACAAGTGATTTTTTTTACTGAAGCAATTTGCAAAGTGTGCAGGGTTCAAAATAGAAAGGATTCCTTGCGAACTCACACTCAAGCACACATATGTATTTATAAATGTATAATTTAAAAACATCAGGAACAATTTAGTCATGAAAGATGAGAGGAGATTTCTAAGCAGTCAGAAGTATGACATCGGGAAGTTTTATGAGAACAAGTTGGAGAACTATAGCTAGCACTGGGTCAGGAGCTAAAACGTGAAAATAGGTGTTCTAAAAGGTGAGAGCATCACACCGCTGTCCTAAGTCTGAAGAGCTGCCTAAGTGAGGCAGATTTCAATTGACTGCTGTCTAATATGATCTCCATAACCAGCAAAACCAACCTGTGAACCCTAAACAGATATTCAAATAGCATTTAACAAGGATGTTTACAGATCCTGTGTAAAAACCCAGTCCAGCTTCACAAAATCTACTACCTAGAGCTTCAGCAACAACTACAGTCTGAAAATGAGCGTGTGATGTGATAGTGTATGAGCAGAGACACTGGGTAAGAGTCAGGTTTCATTGATTCATATTAGTGGTTCAAATGGCCTTCAAGGTGACAAATTAATTTACCTTTATTTTATTATAAAGTGTTTCTCTGTTGGTCACTGCTCTGGGTGACTTTATGGTACTATATCTGCAGTGACAATTGTGCTGATACCTCAGACTTTCTGTCTGAAGTATTACTGATGTAATTTAATTAAGTGCCCTTTCATGCATATAATTGAGATGGATCCAAGTTGAAAGAAATAATTTGTAATAACTTAAAATTTATCCATCGTAATACGAGATTTGATCACGTATCCCGGCATTTTCAATATCTTACTCTAATATTTGGTCAAGCCTAACTAGAGATAATCTGTGCTTCAATTTTCCTTTCCTTGTGCTTTACTATAGATACTCTTATGTTTCCGAATCCCTATCACCGAAGACCTTTTTTAAGTAAAGCAATTTAACTTTATGTGACAGATATGAAAAAAACTTCTCAAACAGACCATAATGAAATACCAGATCTGATATGAGACATGACCTCAGCCGAGGGCTCTGTTAGATTGGTGTTATAAAATACCTGACTGACATTTTCAGATACAGTAGTCTTTTTTTTTTAAGATCTATTAGTCTTTTATGCCTCCATGTTTCCATAAGAATTATTCCGTGCTATTTTCATCAGGATACCTTCTACTTTGAAGTTAGCTTAATCCTAACTGTTTGGACTACAAAACCAGCTCTGTACAGTAAACCTGAGCTCAGTTTCAGTTGGGGACGGTGGAAGCTGCCACGTTAAATTGTTACCCCTGTTTCTGTTTGATATCTTTCCCCTACTTTTGCATAAAGCTGAGGTAAAATCATCAAATCACAGAATTGCAGAACATTAGGGACTGGAAGGGATCTCAAAAGATCATCTAATCCAATCCCCTCACCACAGCAGGATCACCTAGATCAAGTCGCTCAGGAACACAGCCAGGTGGGTTTTAAACGGCTCCATAGAAGGAGACTCCACAACCCCCCTTGTTAACAATAAAGGGTTTTTTTGTTATTTTCAACACATTTTAATTTTTTGTTTTCCTTTTAAAGAGATTTGTATTAGAATCCTGGACTCATAGAATCATCATGGCTGGAGAGGACCTCCAGGATCATCAAGCCCAGCCCTCATCCCAACATCTCCCTAACCTGTAGACTATGGCCTCAAGTGCTCTGGTTTTTAAACACCTCCAGGGATGGTGACTCCACCACCTCCCTGGGCAGCCTACTCCACCACTAGAATTAATGTGGATTAATCAGTGCATCGCTTCATGAAATAAAATAAAATCTGTTTTAAAACATTATGAATTTTTAGTTAAACTTTCATAATCAAACTGATTGGAAGAAATTAGCAAAAAATGGCTTGAATCAACAAAAAAACCACTTCACATCTTGTCCGTATCTGGTAATTTCTTCCTATTTTCTCATGTGCATTTGAATTAATGGATTTTTTTTTCCACCAGATTCTGTAATCATTCATTAGTGTGAGAGGTTTTGAGCTTTGCAGAAAAAAAATGTTCATTACCTCTTTTCTCAAAAGGGAATAAATCCATAAACAGTGTTTTCATTGTTGCTTACCCTGCGGATATGCAGCAGTGACTGCTCAACACTGCAAAACACTTAATGAAACGTGGAGAAAAAATAACGTTCCTGAGGAAGGCAGGCACTCCCTGATAACACTAGCTAAGTACATTCACAATTAAACACATTGCCCTAAAATACACTTCTTGAACCTGCAGGCCAGGTAAAAAAATAAGATCTGAAGATGGCAATTTATCTAATAATTCAAATAGAAAGGTTGGGTAAGGGAGGAATTAGTAATGGTTGCCCACCCCCCATTCCTATGCTATTATCACAGCTGGGTGTTCCCATCAGTGAGTGATGTGACATCTACATAAAAGCAGTCTTGTAGCCTTTTACTACCGGGTACTAAAGGAACGAGCACAGGGAAGGTACATCTCATCTGGCCCCTGACTCCCTGCAGGTAATTTTCTTGTGCCCTCAGACAGAGTTCAGTCCTTTAATAATACAGGCAAACACTAGGTGGACTCCTCAAGTAGTGCAAAGGCGGGAAGACTTGCTCTCAATTTAAAAGCCACCCTGACACGAATGGCTAATTCCACGGCGCAGAAGGAGACGCCCTTCCTCCTGCTAATCGCGCCTGAGCTACTTGCCTTCATTGTTTTATTAATGCTCTTGTCTAGAGATTTCCATCCTCTGGTTCATTGTGTGGATGGGCTGTCCGGCCCAGGAAACAGTTATCCTTGGAGCAGCCAGAAAATCCTTCGAGGAACTCCTGCAGTGTGATCTTGTCTCTGCTGAAATCAGTAGCAAAATGCTGTTGACTTCAGCCTAGTCAGAAGTTCTTCTTAGTTTTCTGTGTTGAAACCACAAGTGTAGGAGAACTCCTGCCTCTTAGTCAAAGGATGGAATGAGTTCCCAACGACATAAGGATTTGGTATTCCAGCTTACGGGACAGTGGTGGTGGGAAACTAGCCCAAAGCGTTCAAATGACAGGAATGTTAACCGTTAGAGCATCATTCCTGACACCCCCAAGCTCCTGTTTCATTTACCAGACTCCTAGACACTGATTCTGTCCCTTGGAGGTGGAGAAAACTCCATTGTTGCTGGGATGTGTAATAGAACTGCAGAAAAAACCAGAAGATGGAAAGAAGAAAGCATTGGCACCTAGTTGCAAAAGCCTGGCACTTGTTTTTTAAACTAGACCTCCCTTGTCTTTCTTCTTACAAGAAATGACTTATTTTTTCCTTTTTTCTTAAAAAAAAAAACTAGAGAAGAAAATTACAGATACTCTAGTTTTGTCTTGGCAACAAAACTTGCCTTTTGTACCTGCCTTGTGTGTCATTTCATCTTGAGTGTACATGTTTTGGACTGAGGATATGTGAAAAATTTCTCTTGTTTCTTCTGAAATAATTGGACAGGAAGGGAAAATATTTTCATCTTTTTTGGTCTTTCCCTTAGAACAATGTTCTTCAGAATCCAGAGGGGGCAAACTGAGCTGATGTGCTGGAGCTTTTTTCTCCTCTTTAGTAGCCGGTAGCTGTCTTGAAAAATGACCCGGACACCATCAGCATTCAAAGCCACCTGATAAAACAGCTGTCACGCAGAAGCTGAGCTCTTCCCTGCGTGACTGGGGGTTAGACAGAGGGAGTGTTTCCAGCTGGGGCGGGTGGGAGAGGGCGGGCAGTGGCACTGCCCACGAGGTGGCGCTGCCGACGCGTGCGAGGGTTCGCAGTTGGGCAGGTCGGGCGCTTCGGGTGTTGGGAAAGAATTCTTCACAGAAAGAACCTACCGCCCCTGCTCCACCCCCTCCCTCCCCGAAGGTGTGTTTGTTCCGAATAGCTCAGTCGGTAAGGTGAGTACGTCTGTGCAGGCATTACTCTGAGACATGCGGCAAGGTATTGGGAAGAGTACTCCAAAAGAGAAAAAAACCAGTGAGACCTGTATTAAATTCTGAGATTTGTTTAGCTGTGTCCTTTTTCAGAATTATTTATTGAAGACTTGTTGGTGTCCACTTGAAATCAAGAATCTGTCTTGGCTGTTACTGCCACTGAATAAAACCTGCCTTTAAAGATTATCTTCAGTGAGCTTTCAACCTTGCTGAGTAGGACAGAACTAAGAGGTGTTATCAATGAGAAATGGAAGGAAACCACATACTTGCCTCTGTTTCCATAACTGACTTCAGATCTTCAGTCTTCAACTGATTCTTCAATACACTACAGGGTAGTGTAGCACTGTGGAGTATGAATCAGTTGATGAAGCATTTTTGATCAGCTCCGGTTTCTGGATGCAAATTATATGGTGACAGCCAAAAAATGTACTCCGTCTTTGGTTTGGAGATGGTTTGCTGTGCTTCATTAAAGCAGGAACAAGCTGTTGTGTGTCAGGGCATTAGGCTTCAATAACATGCCCCTGGCCCTAATGAAGTGCTTGGGTGTCCATCCTCTCTAGTATGCTGTTACTGCAAAAATCCCAACTGATGTGTGTCTGATCTGTCGTTCAACACCTGAGTAGGATGAGAAGAAGCATAGTGAGACATTCAAAATAACGCTGAGAAATAAATTTTCACATTTTCTTTCCAGTGAAATGAAATCTCATGTGACTACTGGTCACTCTGTAGACCTGCAGCAACAGACGCTCCCAGTTGTAGCTAAGCAGTACCTAATCACTTTTATTAAAAGTTCAGAAAAGTTGGTCTGGTTGTTGTGGAGGTATCTTGCACTTTGCTGAAGTCTCCAGGGCTTCCTGACATTCTTGACTCTTTGTGAATGAGGCTTTTTTTTCATTTTCCCTTCATTTGTTTAGCTCTTTACCTAATTGATTTTCTGTGCTAATACACTGAAGGTCTGAAGAAGGCAGAGCCTCAGGTGTGACAGATGAAATAAGGTGCTTTTAGTCATTGCTTTTATCTTCCATGTCTAATGTGTTGGTTACAGCTGTGCAGTTTAACAGCAAAATCAATACATCATTTGCTGCTGGTACCTGAAAGAATTTGGAAGCCTGTTAGTATTTTAACTATTAGGTTTCCCCTAAATAGCCTTCCTTTCCCTACTCCTTCCCACTTTGTCCTTCCCCAAACCAATTGCTACAGGAATGTCTCCTGGTGTTTGTGTTTGCATGTGAATTTATTAACCATTTACCCTGCTGCCAGTTACCTTAACTGCTGCTTCAAAATTGCATCTTACAGTTGATTTATTAACTTTGCCTCTGACACAAATGCTCTTGAGGGCATATTTACTGATAGCATTTTGAGACTACAGTTCATGAACGTAAAACATGTAAGAGACAGATGGGGAAGTCAGTTGCATGACAATAAGTAAACAAAAGCCATGGCTGTGCAGCCAGTCCTGGTTTCAGCCACAGAATTGGTGCTGTGTAACTGCTTAGTCTCCATTTCTAAAATATGCAAGTTTTGACTTCAAGAAAACAGGGCTCTGCCAAAGAAAAGGCAAGTTTTGGCTTTTAAATAGTCTTTTGAGTCATTTATCTGTTTAATTACTTGTCGTGGGGTGCATATTTCTCCTCGTCTCCTGCTTGTGCTCTAAGGGGGTGAACTTAGTCCTTGGTACCTACTAGGTGCAGTGTCATTTGTGTCTTGTTTTCCTCTGACTGACGCTGGTGGTTCTGTGATCTTTCACACTGCTGTACTTATAGCCAGGAAAGCCTCAAACACAAAAATTGCCCTCTAAATAACATGATTGCCTTATTATTGATTTATTTCATAGTTTGCTGTAAGTGTTCCTGATGTTACACACCGAGAGGTCTGTGCCAAACGAAAAACAGGCTCCTGCCTGGAAAGGATATGCAGAGCAGCCCAGTTTGCACAGAGCTCTGTTACTCCCTCAAATGCTGAAGTGCTCTGCACCTTTACCTGATGGGAATTTGGATCCTTTGTCCTGTAGGACTCCCTGCACCACGACTGGTCACACTATCTATCATGAACTGGTTTTGTGACTGAATTATGAGAATACTGTAAGACTGTATGTGAATCAAATACTAATCTGAGAAGGATCAATCAATTCAATATTAAAAAGCCAAAACCTGCTATTATGATTATTACTAGGATTGATCAAAATATTATAATGGCTAAGAAAAGCAGCAGCTGCAATGTTCTTACCAGTAATGAAAGAGGTGAGACAAGTTTCAGTTTTAGGATAACATGACTTTTCTCAGATTTTCCTCTGTGCAAGCATTTTCTAGACCAGGATAAAGTGTTAGAAGTAACAGTTTGAACGGTATGTAGTTATGAGAGTTTGTTATGCCTTTGTTTGCTTGTTTAAATAGTGCCCTTGTCTAACTGCTATGCTGTCTGGCATAGAAATCCTTCTGTGCCTAGAAACAACCATGTTCATAGGGAGTGATCCACCCATTTCTTTCTTGGGATCAAAAATGTACTCCAGGCTTGTGTTCACAGAATCACAGAATCATTCAGGCTGGAAAAGACTCTTGAGATCACTCGACAAGTTCATCCCTAAACCAGATCCCTCAACACTACAGCTAAGTGTCTTTTAAACTCATCCAGGGATGGTGACTCTATCACCACCCTGGGCAGCCCATGTCAGTTTCTGACCACTCTCTCGGTGAAGAATTTCTTCCTGATGTGTAATCTAAACCTACTCTGCTGAAGCTTGAAGCCCTTCCCTCTGGTTGTGTCACTAATTACCTGTTAGAAGAGACCAGCACCAACATCTCTACAAAGTCCTTTCAGGTAATTGTAGAGAGTTCTTTACTCCCTGCACCACGACTGATCACACTGTCTATCATGAGCTGGTTTTGTGACTGAACTATGACAATACTGTAAGACCGTATCTGAATCAAATAATAATCTGACATCTCTTCAATGTCCTCTCAGGTAACTGTGGAGAGCAATGAGGTCTCCCCTTAGCCTCCTCTTCCTCAAACTAAACAGCCCCAACTCTCTCAATCTCTCCTCATCAGATTGGTTCTCCAAGCCCTTCACCAGCTTTGTTGCCCTCCTCTGCACTTCCTCCAGCACCTCAATGTCTCCCTCATGCTGAGGTCCCAAAACTGGACACAGTACTCAGTACTATTGAAGAGATACTTCTCAGATGTAGTAGGATAACTTTAAGAGACTTTTACTACTGGGCCCTTGTTCAATGTAAGAGACTGAAGTTTCAGAGTAAACCATATTGTTATGACTGTAATGGTGTTTGACCATTACTTGGTTAACACTCCATCCTGACATTTGTGATCGTTACTAATTGCAAGTATATTTACACCAATATTCAACAAAATAAGTGTTTTTTCCTTCAATGTACCTAAAAGATTTCCTGATCTATTTCTTAGCCAAAAATACATTTTCATGGTCAGGCTGACTGTCCCTACAAAACAATTCAGCTGGTTCCTGCAACAAGTTCCCAATTTCTCTCTGTCTTAGAACACAACTCTCGGAAAGGCACTGTGACTTCAGAAACTGTGCCAACTCTTAATTGTACTTGGAGTTTAACACATGAATGTGGATGATATTGGATTCCAGTCACTATTATGCCTTTGTTTGCTTCTTTAAATAGTGCCCTTATCTAATTTCTGTGCCTTCTGGCATTGAAATCCTTCTGGCATCGAAATACCCATATTCATGGGTAGTGATCCACCCATTTCTTGCTTGAGATGAAAAGTATATTCCAGGCTACAGAATAATTTTCTATAGACTTAGAAACCTTTTCAAACTGTTTATGTGTTTTTCAAGCTGTAAGCAACAGATCTGGACAGTCTCAACAGTTAACCAAAGAGTTGAGGCTGTTCAGTCCAGAGAAGAGGAGGCTCCCAGGTGACCTTATTGTGGCCTTCCAGTATCTGAAGGGGGACTGCAAAAAATCTGGAGAAGGACTTTGTAGGATGTCAGATAGCGACAGGACTGGGGGAATGGAGCAAAGCTGGAGATGGGTAGATGTAGAGTGGATGTGAGGAGGAAGTTCTTCACTGTGAGAGTGGTGAGAGCCTGGAATGGGTTGCCCAGGAAGGTGGTGGAGGCCCCATCCTTGGAGGTGTTTAAGGCCAGGCTGGATGAAGCTCTGGCCAGCCTGCTCTAGGGTGGGGTGTCCCTGCCCATGGTAGGGGAGTTTGTACTGGATGATCCTGTGGTCCCTTCTAACCCTGACTGACCGTATGACTTGGTCTGGGTGACCTTGCTGTGTCACAGGGATTGGACTAGATGATCTTTTGAGGTCCCTTCCAATCCCTGGTGATTCTATGAAATCATCAAAACTGACAATGCCACCGTTCAGTTTGACTTGATGTGCTCCTTGTCTTAGTCCACCGGCGTAGGAAATAATATCCATTTTGATATCCCCTCGGGCATGCAGGCCCTTTCTAAAATCAGCATTTTCAGAAATCCTCCATGAAAAGCTTCTATGAAAGCCCGTGTAGGTCTGAATGCAGTGAACACATTTTGATTTTTGATCAGTGAGCTTGGATCATAGAATTTGCTTGGATCATAGGATTTGCCACATGAAGTTCAGCACTGAGAATCTCAGTGCTAGACACCTTCATCAATGCTTTTTTAAAATACAGCGTCTTCGTGTGATTTGGAGGGTACGTGTGGTTTGTTTTTTAAACCTGCTGTGAAACTTCTTGAATGAATTGTTCTCAGGAAGGTCCATGACATCAGGAAGAATTTGGGGATCAGAGTTCTTTATAGCTCATCATGGAGTGAGGACATTTTGTGATGCCTTAGTGATGCCCTCCTGTTGCAGTTATTATGTCCTATTTTCTAGGCTTTGCAGTATGGCCCAAGACCCCTGCTGTATGAATGCTTTGGATCTTTTTGCACCAACAGAGTCTTTCCTTCTCAGAGTGCATTATTCCACTATTACTGTCTTTTACTGCTTGAGAGGAGGAAAGTTGCTGACAGTGATGACAGAGAGCAGACTTCGGTACCTTGAAGCCACGCACAAAGGAAAAAAAAAACCCTTTTGCTTCAGAGAGTAGCTTTAGATTATACATGAACTAATCTTCTCTGTATGGGGACACATCGTAAATAAGATGCATCTTTTGAGATTCCCATACTATAAAGAAATGTGTTCATGTAATTCTTCAAAAAATGCAAGCTTGTTAATCCTAGATGTAGAAGGTCTAGTACAAAGTTAAGCCTCAGGTAGTTGTATTGCAACTGCCTTTTCATCTGATACATTCCAAAATGACATTTTCTAAATGTTAGCATGAGGAGCTCCAGAGCATATTTAAACCTGCATAGCATCAGTTGGCCACTATCGGGATGGAGCAGGGGCCGAGGGCTTCTGGCTCCCCAGTTGTGGGTGTTGCCAGTGGAGCGCGGCATCTGCCTTACGGGCAGATCCAACATGTACCCGTTGGTTCTCCCACTGTGCGTCTCACAGGGGGGTCACACTCTGTGCTGGAGTGCCAGAACACAGGCTGCTGGTACTTGGCCCTGGTTAGTAAACACAAAATAAATGAAAGTGTAGTTTACCATGTTTATTCCCAGGTGTCTTTACTGGTTTAGAGTGGGTGTTGAGGGGAAGGAATGAAGTAGGATTTTTTTCCGCTGTAGGAAAAAAACCCCAACAACAAAAAAACTGTTTTGAAGAACAACTTTGAAAAGATAGTCTTGTGTATGAACACATCTCTTCTTTACAAGCCCTGGACTAAAAGAAAGGACATTTGTAGTGATTATCTCAGTCACCACCAATGAAAAGGAGTGAAGAAGACCTTCACATTTGGTCAACATAGCCCCAGATGAAAGGGAATGGGTCGTATTTCACTCAGAGAAGGCTGAATTATTCTTTCTCTTTGTTTATGAGACATCTTAGGCAAGGATGCTGTTCTGCACATTCATTAGCTTCAAGCCAGGCTTGAGGTAATATAGTGTTGGTCTTGTCTGGAAATAGTTTTCTAAAAGGGATAAACTAGATCAATGTGTTAATACACATGTCAACACCCCTCCCTCCTTGCTTATTTCAGCTTCAGAGAGTAAAGACCAGTTTCCTCTTAAAGTGCTGAGAGCATGTCTGGGATGAAGGAAGTGTATATTCTTAGAAGTCAGTGATACCATGCCTCGTGAAGAAGGCTTCAAAACAGTCACCCTCTATTTTGGTGGGGTTTTTTAAAGCAGATGAAAACCAGAAGCTTTTTGCTGAAAATTTGTTTCATGGTCATACATTTTGTGACTATTATTTAAGTTTATTTGGGATTCAAAATCAGACCTTCTATTTTTATCTAATAAATATCTCTTGAACAAGGAAGGCCATTGCAACCAGCTGGAGTTTTGTGCTTCCTTCTGCCAAGGTTGGCAGAACTCCCTGACTTGCCATAGGATTTAGCTACTCTGGGCCAGCTGCTTCTTTTTTCTGCAAAATATGGAGGTGGTGTGAAAGAGTAGGGAAAAAGACAAGTACAGGCTCAGTATCCAAGATAGGAAAGAAGGGTGTATCTTTCAGAAAACGGTTCTCCCTCATCCGGAAAACTCCATCACACACACACACAGAGTAAGAGATGATTAATCCTCAAAGCCAACTTGGAAAATAGTTGCTAGATGCACAATTCATTCAAGCAGTAGCTACTCTGTAAACCAACTTTTATTACAGCACAGCAGAACACCTCTGTGCCCTTTGCAAGTCCCACTATTTGTGTCACATAAACTTAGAGTGGTTTAGTTTGGAAGGGACATTAAAGTCTATCCAGAGTCTATATCTGAGGTTTAGTTCCAACCTCAGAGATCGTCTAGAGACCAAGTTGCCCAGAGCCCCATCTATCCTGGCCATGGACACTTCCAGGGAGGAGGCATCCACATCCCTGGGAAACCTGTTCCAATTCCTTTCCACCCTCATAGTGAAGAATTTCTGCCTCAGAGCTGATTTACATTTTCCCACTTTGAGCTGGAAACCTTTCCACCTCATCCTATCACTGAAGTCCCTTGCAAAAAGTCCCTCTCCACCTTGTTTTCTGAAAGCACAGACACTGGTCCTTTATTCACTTTGAATTTTTCTTAATTCTGCACATATATTCTCAAAACAAGTAAATAAGTCTTTCACTTTTGAGATGTTCCCCAGTGATCTGATTGTCTGTGAAAATACATTCTTCTTGTATGGAACTGATGGAGACAGTCAATTCCATAGCACCTTCTGCATCTCGGAGGAGTCAGAGACAAAAAGAGGAGAAATAACTAAGAGGATGAACAAGTACCTATTATTTTGTTGAGAAAACATCTAAAACTTGAAGTGTTTGTCAGCATTCAGCTAAACTCAAGAGCATGTCTGAAAACAGTTTTTGCAATGTGGTTTCTACTACTAATCCTTTTTCTTTAAAATAAAGAGAAGTTTTTTAAAAACTCTCCCTCTCATCTGTGCTTTTACTACTCGTTCAAGCTCTGTAGAACGAGGATAATTCACTTCCTCGGGCTCCAGTTTCAATGCCAATCTTGTGCAAAGAGCTGCCTGTGCAACCCGTATCAAAGTGATGATTTGCTGCCCATCCCGTCGCCTCTGTAGGTGTTTTTGAAGGTAATTTTGTTTCTACAGCTGAGCAAATGGCAGAAACATCTTTTTACTTTCTTTGCCCATCTCTCCAGACAGAGTGCTTTTGTAAGAACATTTTCCTCAGTCACATCCCGCATCTCTATGTCGTGTGTGTTTTCTGTGCGTGTGAACGTTCAGGTGCTCAACCTTCATTAGTGCAAATAATCACAAAAAGGATGTGTTCATCTCCAGTTTGTCAAAAACTATTTCTAAATTGTCTTTTCAATTGTAATACTCAGTTTGCACTTCTTTGGTTAATTAGATGTGTTAATTAGATGTGAGTTTAAAACAGAAGAGCAGAAGCCTCTCGGTGTAGCTGCGTGCAAAGGGAGAAACGTGAGCATTCATCTCACATGCTTCTGCGTGTCCAAAGTGATGAGTTTTGCAAGAGGCCTAGGCCAGTTTGACTTTTCGGTGTTGAAATACTTGTTGGGTAAAAAAAAGTGATTACATGAATGGAACCATCCTCCAAAGCAACACTGCTCTTTGGACTACTAAGTTTTCCTTCTTGGATGAGAGTACAGTGTGTCCCCAGAGTATGTGTTTGGAATGGGGGGATTGGAATTGATGATCTTTTGAGGTCCCTTTCAATCCCTAATGTTCTGTGATTCTGTGAACGCTGAAGGCAGTGGGTTCCAGGAGGACGATGTTTATTTTTCTTTAGTTTAAAGATGTTTAAGTGAAGCTGCATTTAAAAATTTGAAGATCTGGTGTGTTTTTTCAGCTTGCAGCAAGCTCCTTGCAGCCCAGTGTACTGTCCAAAGCAGAAACCAGGACCAGATAATAAAAAGAAGAAAAAGAAAGAATAAAATGAGGGGAGGCAGTAGGGACAAAATGAACTAATGCTCCTCAATAAAAAGAAACCCTGTGGGTATCCCTAGTCAGCAGAATCCCACTTCAGTCAGTCCTTAATACTTGCTTAAGGCAAAATTCAGTCCCTGATATCCAAGTCTTTCCTAGGTAATTGATGGGTGTCCTGTCTTTGTGCTCCAGTAGTAAAAGCCAAAGCCACTTTTAAATGAGCTCTTTCAAAACTTCAGTTCCATAATTCATGTTATGCTTGAAACAAGGTTCAGGGTAAGATTTGTCATGATGTATAAGGGCTTCTTCTGTAATAATAGAACAGAAATTAAATACTCCTCCTAAATGTGAGAACAAAGAGTAATTATGTTTGTGCAGAAGCATTTAACACTGTTTGTTCATTTAGTAATTTGTTTTATTGATTTGATAAATCAATATTAAGCCTATATATGAGAGAACAAAAGAAGAAGAAATAGACTAAATTGATATTTTCAAATAAGAAATTAACATGGGGTTCAAGGTTTATCAAGGACTGATGATCTGGTTGATAAACTAAAAATTGAATATTTATCAGAATAATTTATTCCATAGCTTACAATTGAAATGTTGTGATTATTAGGGCTATTTAATGGCTTCATTCATTTTGCAAAGTCAGAAAGAGTTCAAGTATTAGTAGAATATTATAATTTTAGCTAATACTTGTTAGAAACACTATAAAATTTTGGCTATTGTTGACAGTGAAATATGAGAAAGAAATGTGTATCAGTCAGTGATGATAGTCTCCTGAATCATAGAATCATAGAGTCATTAGGGATTGGAAGAGACCTCGAAAGATCATCTAGTCCAATCCCCCTGACACAGCAGGACACCTAGACCAAGTCACACAGGAACACATCCAGGCAGGTTTTAGGTGTCTCCAGAGAGGGAGACTCCACAACCCCCATGGGTAGCCTGTTCCAGTGCTCTGTCACATTCACTGTGAAGAAGTTCCCTCTCACATTCATATAGAACCTCCTCTGCTCCAGCTTACACCCATTGCCCCTTGTCCTATCACTAGGATCCTCTTCATCGCTCATGCTTTGCTCTCATCCACTGTATGCAAACTGGCAACTCTCTCAGATAAGATTATTCTAAACACTCACCAGACTGAGGGATAAAGGAATGAATGATTATTTTTTTTTTTTCTTAGCTGAAACATCTCCCCAAAACAGATTGCAGGTTAGAGTAGGGGGAGGAGAGTGGTATGAAACCATTTGCCTGTTGCAAAAGAAGCAAGCAGGACCAAGTGCTTTATGAAGACAGTAAGATTGCTTTTCTTTGTTAGAGAAAAAAATTCCACAATGACACCTATCTGTTTAATTTTCAAGTTAAGGCAGAACCATATTGGTGATCAAATCTAATGCTAACCTCAGGCTAAGTGCTATGGATATCACTATGTGGAATTGCCCACAACCCTCTGATGCATCAGTCCTCTCAGTCTTGTATTATCTGCAAACTTACTGATTACTCTGTATGTGAGCCAGGTCACAACATCAACCCCTGGGATATAGTCACTGGCTCTCGGTTGGACTTCATGCCACTGGTATGATGGTTTTCTGCGTACCTCACTGTCCTTTTATCTATTCCATGTCTTTGTCCATAAGGATGTTATGGAGAAGACATCAGAAATCTTATTTAAAGTTGAGATCAGCCTTGTTCTCTGCTCTCCCCTCATCTACCCAAGCTGTCACTTCATTGTAGGAGTCTATCAGCATGGTCAAGCACAAGTTCTCCTTCATAAATCTATGCTAAGTACTCCAAATGACCTTCATGTTCTTTATATGCTTGGAAAATATTTTTAGGGCTATTAGTTGTACCATCACTGTTTCATAGAGATCAAGGTGAAGCTGATCTGTGTATTATTTTTTGAGTTTTCCTTCTTGCCTTTCTTGGACATAGGACTGACATGAACTTTTTTCCAGGGTCTAGAATCTACTCCTCACTCACAATCCAATTTCAAGGACAGTCAGTGGTGTCCTCGTTGTGCTACAACCTCAGCACTCATGGGTACATCCTGCCAAGTCCCTGAGCTGAGTATGCTCCCTGCATTGAAATGTGCCCTAACCTGAAACCCTTACTCCAAAGATGTCTTCTTACTCCAGACATTTGCACTGGTCTCAGGGTCCTGAGATTTCTGAAGACAGGATTGAGTTGAGGAAAGCATTGAGAACCTCAGTTCCTATCTCCCTTTCAGCAGCAGGCCCCCATTTTCTGTAGCCTTCCCTTTGCTGCTGATGTAACAGCAGCCCCTCCTGCTGCCTTTCACGTCGCTTGCCAGACTAATCTCCAGGCTTGCCTTGGCTTTCCTAATCCTATCCCTACATGATCAGACAGCCTCTTCACATTCTTTCTTCAGAATGCATCTATCTCCTAGATAATCTTGATAGTTTGTTCTGAATGCCAATATCTCATCACACAATTGTGATAACTGTAATAAAAATATTATCATTATTAAAAATCTATTTTTTTTCCTACTCGCATTTATTTTTCAATGTGGAGCTTGCGTAGGGAGACTTCTGAAGACTTCTTTCCCCTTTGGGTCTATTGGAAGAGCTGATGCTTTTTTAGGTCTGATTTCAAGAATTTTCAGAATAAATCTGCGACATTTTTCAAAATATAATCTGGAAATTAATTGTAGAGAAAGGTTCCTGTGCCTTCAGAGAGTGTTAGTGAGCGTGTGGGTGGTGTAACGTGGGAGACCTATTAGTTGCTATACATAGGAATGAAGCATGCACAACAAGAATAAAAGGAGGGAATGTGATCAATGCTGCTACCCACACTGTTCTGGATTTTGGATGTATTATAGTCAGTTTGACCTCTGTACTTTAAATGGCAATGTCTGGAGAATTCTGGAAGTTATAGCTTGCTATTATGTTCATAATTAGCTGACTTGCTTTTTAAGGAAAGGTATTACTGGTAAAAGTGATGCTCTGTTCCATACACTCAGCTACACCGAGCCAACCCCTCTGCTCAAATGACATCTTCATGACATTTTTTGTCATGTATACACATCCTCACACTTAAAAATCCTAGGAGATAGCAGGTATTTTGTTGTTTTGATAAAGCTTCTGGGTTTTACCGTTCAAAAGTCCAGGAAAAGTAAGTACAAAATATGTGTTAAACTGAGATTGTTCTTTCAACAACAAAAAAAATCAATAAAAAAGCAGCAAAAAATCCTACCCAAATAGGCAGCACCTAGTGAGTAATAACTTCATTTCTGTATAGCTCAGGGGGGTTGCAATGGGAGTGTGAAAAGTTCATTATTATCAACCAGAAAAAAAGCGAGTGCTAAGAAGAAAGAATCACATTTCCTATTGGGATTTCTCTCAGACTACATGATTTGCATGAAGGGCGCCACATCAAACGCATTGGGTGCCCTTTTTCAAATATTAATGTGCAGCTCGTTTCAAGTTCTTTCTTGACTTTGTGCCACCTTGTATCAAAGGAAGTTAAAAGTAGGACTTGGGAGGAAAAAATACTTTTCCAACTGTTTCAGCACTTGGTAATAATCTTTCTGTATTTGATCAGTTCTGCTTCAAACTTTTATTATTTTGACAAACAAGAACATTTTTGAAGCTGTGCATTCTGTGACAGTCTGACTTGGACTTTTCCCCCCACCTTTTCTGAGGTTTTCTGTTTTGCAGCGATGGGGGTCGTTGCTGACCCCCTCAGAAGGTCTGTGCACTGCGTAATTGGATTATCTGCCCGAGTCTTTTCTCTCACATGTGAATATTTATATATATATTCACATAATGAATATTTATATATCTGAGCAAGATTAAAACAAATTATGCCACAGGACCCTTAAGATTAAATATATGTAGTCTTACCTAACTGGACTTCTAAGCAGCTACAGCTAAGCTAATCAACGTATGTTCCTCTGGCAGTCAATGGGGAGAAATAAGAACCTCCCCATGACATTTTGGCTAAATTATTTTTCTGAGATGCCATGAATTCTGCTCCAGCAGTAGCAATTTCTTTCAAATTACAATAAAAGGAGCCTAAAACGCTTAGCTTATATTTAAATCACAAATATTTAGATACAAATGGCTATAAGTAACTTAATTACAGTCCCAACAAGAAAAATCAAAGAGGACGTATTTTCTGTCCCCTTCTCCTCAGAAACAAAGAAAGCAGGAGGAAAAAGGCAGGATTTTTTGTGGAGCGATTCAAGCACAGATAACTTTCTCATAAAAATACAAGAGATGACATATTCTGTACAGCCTGAGAACAATTATTAGAGGTCAGAAATGAAATTGTGAAAATGCGCAGAGCAGAAGTCTCAGGAGAAGGTGCTCTTTCCAGAATGCACTACCTGTGGTCTGCAGGAGTCAATTACGAAATTACATTGAAATCAGAATAAATTCTAAGTTATAGTTGTTAGCTTAGGGAGTACTGCTATCCTAGCCTGATGACTAAAAGTCCTCCACAAGCCCTGGGAAAGAACCTTCACAGAGCTCTCAGAGACTGCGGTGTAGGAAATGTTAACATCCACAAGTACCAGCCACATTTGTAGATGGAATAATCACCATGGAAGTAGTGAAACTAAAGCTCTTAAAGTATTTGCAGTAAAAAAGGTCCAAAGTAAATAAACGTAAACAAGCTTTTTGGCTCGTAAGACACAGGTCTTCTAAGCCTTTTCCTTACTATAGTTCATAAAAAAGAAATTAGAGGGAGATTAAAGTGAACTACTGTCAACACACATGAAAAACCCAAGAGTGCTACAGAAAAACAGTAAAAATTAGACCTAATGAATTCTTTGTGTGCTCCTTACCACACAGAAACGTCTTCCCACTGAAGTCAGTGATTGGTTTTCTTGTAAGTCACAGAAACAGAGTTTTTTAGGAATTTATTGTCAATGATTTTTATGTAAAAAAAACCCAACATAATTAAAAGTTTTCTGACCAATCCTATCTGTGCCCATTATCAAAATAAAATATAATGGTCCAGACTTTAAAGCACTACCTAGGCTACACACCAGTGAAAGGACAGTTGGATAATTAAGAGTAGATCATTTGTATAATGCTCTACTCTTTTGCATAGAGATAAATTGTACGGATTTAACTACAGATGAGTATTTTGTCAGTTGTAGGCTGGATGCCTTTTGCATCAGATTTAATTTCCATTTTCTTAGATTTTGTTCCTTCTTGATTCAGTAAAGTTAGGTGGGAATTTTGCACAATTTAAAGCATTAAGGCAGAATTATTCATAAAAAGAGAGCTGTACTTTAATATTGTATTGCAAGCCGAAGTAATGTGTGGTGACTTCTGTTTCTAATTTTAAGTATTAATTAGCACCAGGAGACTAGATGCTGCTGTACACTTTTGGGAGCCCCATACATGTTGAACGAATTCATATTTCTGCTTGAGCATCTAAAAGCAAAATCTAGATGTGTGGAATTAGCAATAGAGAGGTTTATTAGATTGTCTAGCTGATAATACAGCAAATCACTGTGAGTGCTTTACGCTGAGAAGAATGGGCACGAGACCTTTAACCGCTTAGCGGTGCGTTATCTGTGTATTTGCCACAGTCATAGATGACAAACATGTAATATCAGAAAAGGTCTGTGCTAGCGATTTTTGTTGGATATTTTCCAAGTAATAGGCCTGAGCTATTTGGTTTCCACTATTATCAGTAAAATGAAGTTAGAGGAAAGAAAAACAGAGTTGCACATGCCTTCACTTTCTTTCTGCTCTCCCGATGTTTCCTGCTATAGATCATTTCAGAGAAAAGAGTGGCTAGGGTCAGCTATGTTCCAAAGCTGAAACAAAAGCAATTGCTTTTCCAAGCTTCCTCCTCACTCACAAGGAAAGACAGCATCCAATAATCATCTGAAATGGGTTGACTAATTAAAAGATGTTTATAAAAATAGAGAAATGTTTTCTGCTTCTTATCTTGATTCAGCAACAGCAGCTTGAAACAAAGATAAACAGAAGAATGGGATCACTGTCGTTAGATATTGCAACCCATTCAAGTTTAAGCTACATTTTCTATTCAGTTTAATCAAGTTTTAATTTCCTATTGGCTTATTCTTATGCACTGCACTGAACATCAGCATCCTGAGCTATTAGGGAGTAGGTTGAAAGGATAAATGTTTTTGTAGGAGAAGCCTTCCTGGGAAAGGCAGAGCTTTATAAAGCAGTTTTCAGTATAAGTAGGTGTTAAAACCAATTTCATTCCTTCAGCTTGTGTGAGTGTAATATTTAAGATTATCTTGTGGACGTTACGCTGGTGTAAGAAGTCTTGATGTGTATCACACAGTCTCCAGTTTTGTAAAACGTGGTGCATGACCAGATAGCTCTTAACAAAAATATACCCTTAAGACTCCTGTACGTGTTCCCACATCATCTGCAATCAGCCTCGATCAGGAAGAAGAACCATGGCCATGCCTTTGCCTGTTCCAGCTACACACTGTCTTTCAAAGCCACAAACAGGACATGAAATAACTCAATGTTCCACTCTTCAGGTGATAGATTCCAAGATTTTTCCCTGACTATAAAGTTAGATGTTTCTGTGCAGGAGGATTTTGCACTTTTTGCTGTCATTCATGTGCTATGGAAACCCCTGAAAAGGTTGCACTGTGGACGTTCTGGTTCCGAAATGCCAAAGTAAACTTTTCCTTCTCTTCTTGAGAGCAAAACCGAAATGTTGTCATTTTGCACAATTACTAAAAATTCTCGTCTGGGTTTCAAACACCGTCTTACTTGCTTCTGCTTTCTCCTGAGCAGGACTTTCTGCCATTTCAGCCTTTACAAAAACAGGAAAAGGAAATAGCAAATAATTTGGTCTCCTCGGTCAAAACACAGCAGGTTATAAAGGTTTAGCTGACAGTTTTCCTAAGTATTCAGAAAACTGTTTTCCAATTAATGCACATCTCTTGAAAAAGTGCAGTCCCTCACGTGGCCAAAACTCAATCTGTCCTTAAAAATTAATTTCCTGTTTGAGATCTCTAAAACTCCATAATACGGTGCATCGTGGTTGCCAAACACTGAATCATCACTGTAAGAAAGGGAAAAAGCTGCTATTTATGGTCATAAAACACAATTTCATATATGTCTTTCCACCTCCACCCTAAGCATACACCAGAGAAACTCCCTTTTCTGGACTGAGTTACAGCTGTTCAGGCATGCACTGGGCAGCAGTTCTGGGTAATACGAGAAACCCTGAATTTTGTGCTGTTGGACAATGGTTTGAAGTCCAGGTAGAAATATGATGAAAATTCAGTTTTCTGGGGGAACAGTAACAGAACAGGCACCTCAATGCATTTATCCAGGTCTCCAGATACTGTTTTCTAGTAATTTAGGTTGGAGTTTGTCCCTTGGTATATGGAGTTATGATTTCTTCACACTGAGGGCTAATACAAAATGTAGTAACTGCCAGTGGGGAGCTATAAAAGTCCTGAAAGCTAAGGGTTTAATACATGAATTTCCAAATTGTCTGACACTGTGTAAAGTGTTAGCAGTAAACATGGGGTCACAAGGGGATTACCAGGTCGTATTGTACACTTGGTGTAAGGTCTCAGCCACATTTCTGTGTGATGCTTACGATGTTACTCTGCCTCCCCATCCTGGGAGGGAGTAGCCCAATTAGATAGCCTAGTATCCTAGTTTATGGGGAGTGTGAGAAATGTATACAGTGATGTAAAATTAATCCTATTTAAGATCTTAAAGAGAATTGTAAATCCAGGATGCAAGGCCAAGTTCCTCTAATTGTATATTGTTCATTCAGACCTTTAAAACAGATACTTCATTTCTGGAAGTGGATTGTTTTATAGATATGTTACTCAGCTGAGCATAGGTAGGGTTTTATAAATTAAATATTATTGGATCATAAAAAAAAAAAATCCTAGAATGGCAAGAAGTAATAAATCTGTAATTGCATTAACTGCAGAAAAGTTAATAGACATTTTAATTAAAGAGCCAACCTAACAGGATTAGAATTCACTGCCCTATAACAGCTGAATTGTGCAGTGTTTCATTATCATTTTTCAGAATGTACAGGTGCTAAATTAACTGCAGGAGACCTAATCTTTTGTTCCTTGCATAAAATAAAAACATATTGTAAATTAAAATGAAAAATTAATTTACAAAGTTATCACTAGAAAGTTCAGACAAAGCCTGTTGGCTATTAAAGACCGTCAGGAATTTGCTGAGGTGCTTCTTTATTTCAGAATGTTGATCGCAGGAGTGAATGGTTTCTGGGAAATCAATCTATTTCATAAAACTTTAATCAGAAAAAGTATCTCAGGACTTCTTGGGCTTTCTCATCATAACTGGAGCATAAGACACTTGAATATTTCAGTGTTCAGAGCCCTCACCTTGTAATACAGCTACTTTGTGCGGAGCCAAGCAAAGACACGAACCCTAACTTAGTACATCTGCAGAGCGTGCCAGTGGTGAGCGAGGTGAGCACAGTGCGGGTGGCCTGGAGGACTGCTGGCAGCTGGCTCCCGCCGTGGACACTGACTGAACGCGTAATCTGTCAGAAGCAATCTGCTGGTGGAATACCAAATGCAGATTATTTCCAGCGGCTCGGGAAACACATAGATGTTCTCTGCCTGTAACGTTACCAACAGCAATGCTTTTCCATCAGTCCTTCACTGGTTAAAAATGAAATAAAAAATCAGCCAGCTTCCCTCAACTCAGTGATACGATGCCAAAAACTATTCGCTCCGTTTCTGTGAGAAATATGCCAGTCTTTGCATTAATTTGTGTCTCTGAATTCCCAGGCTTTGTAGGTAATGTTCTATAAGTCAAATGTTTCCACAAATAGGAAGATGTGTACAGTAAAAATAAAAATTCTTTTACCTACCACTGAAAGCTGGCCCTTTTGAACCCAGGCTGACACATTCATCAAAGGCTTTCGATACTGACTGGCATGGGAGTTCAGATTCATTTAACATAGACACCAGCTTTGTAAATGTTTGTAGTTGAGCTTGTGATCAAGGCTTCCTTCAGAGTCGGCAGACTCAAATTATCACTGTGCGTGCAGCTCATGCTAGCCTGATGCTTACACATGTAAACAGATAAGGAACAAATCCTAATAAATATATACCCATTTCTTTTCATTGGCTGTAAGCAGAGCCTAAGGTAATAAGATTTGAGTTCTAGACAGCAAGATGTAGATAATCTGAGAGAAGACAAAATGAAAAACTTCTTAATAAATACGTTCATAAGACTGCTATTCTGAAAGCTGACTTTAGTGTTAGGGACAGCATAATACACGTGTACAGGTACACTGCGATGGGAACAAGATTAATTACATAAAATATTCATGATCACACTGATAATGAAATATTTCCCTGCCTCTTGGAAGCTGTGGTTGCAGTCATTAAAAATGGCAGGCACGCAGCTCCCTTTTTCCAAACCTAGTCCGTTTTCCTTGTTTAAGACAGCAGCTATATGTTCTCAACAATAAGAGTAATACTACTACACAGGAATTACTTCTTTATTGTCATTGTTACAGAATTATTATGCTAATACTGTAGGTGAAGCACCACTATAAAAATAGTGTAGAGGTATCATTTATAATTTCCCAGAGCCACATTTGGATATAAGTTTTTGTCATAGTTTGAAATTTGAGTTTTCTTAGCCTGGGGCAGTGGAAAGTTGCTATGGCAACTTGTGAAAGTTTTCGGCTCTGCAAAAGGCTGGAATGATGGGTTTGGAGCTTCCGGTTTCTGGGTTCTCCTTCATCTTGACTTCACTTCTGTCTTTGTTTGGAGCGGAAGGCATGTGACTGCGCTAGGCACAGCAGCCATCTTGCCTTGGGAATGTGGCAAATGAAGAGAGAGAGAGTGCTACCTCAGGGGTCAGTGGAAGGGAAGACCCACCTGAATTCCATTGTTTGCTGAAATGGAGAGGGTTCTTCCTTTGTGGCTGTAGGATCAGCACTCTGGAAATGTAGGACTGGTTTGGAAGCACATGGAAGAGACACCTGGACTTTAAAACGCTTGCTGGCACTGAGGGAAGTATTCATGGATTGAATGGACTCCACATTTCCTCAAGAAGCAAGAACTGCTGGAAGCCTCTTTCCTTTGAGGAGTCCAAGATAGTAGTTTGACCCAGTTATGTAAGAACACATGATTTATCTCTGCATGTCGTTGTGTGGGCTTTTTGTGTGGGATGCTTTAAACATATCATATTGTTTCCCCAACCTGTGTTAGTTTTGATTTTGCCTGCATTCTATAAGTGGTTTTTGAACCCTCCATTTGTTTTTTTTTGTTGTTGTATTTGGCCTATTAGCACATTAACTAAACTAATGGGTTAATTTTGTCTTGGGATAAACCTTTGACAATTTGAAAGACTATATTTTGATTCCAATACATTTTGTGAAATGAACTCTCCATCTGCTCCTTCCCACTCTTACCTTATGTTTGGTATTTAGTTTAAAAACAGCGAAGTCAGTACAACCCATTATAAAAGACACTATTACACAAACATTTCTGTCTATCTTTAGTATGTTCTGTAGAACAAAAGTCATTTGAACAACCTCCTTCAAGGTTATTAGTTCACATAAAATATGGGCCTAGATCAGGAAAGAGGTACAATGCAGTTGCCACCACATTACAGCAGCATGAACAAAGAGAGTAGTTGTTAAAATAGGACATCCTGAATAATCTTCACATTTTATACTCTAAGTATGTGGAAAAAAAATCTGAAAATAATGGCTTCATTTTGCACACGTTGAAGTCCTTTGCAGCTCTCCCCTCCCCCTCACACCCTGATTTCAATGGAGGAGGCCTGAAGCCAAGAACATGTTATTTATGCCTTTCGTGGTTTTGTGGGTAATAATTTCAGCACAGAGAATGGGAGGGGAAGAAAACAGGATTGCCATATGTCGTGCCATATGAAGAGTAAGCAAATGCTGACACACTGTGGAACCGGCTCTTCACTTCCTGGGCTGTTCCCTGCACCTTATTATATACACAAATACAGTCTGCGTCCTTGAGTTGACAGAGGACTTGGGCAGGCCTTAAGTCCCTGTCAGGAGGTCATGGTCCTGGGCCAGTTCATGCCTGAGGATTGTCTGCAGGGGGATTGGACTAGATGATCTTTCCAGGTCCCTTCCAATCCCTAATGATTCTGTGATTCTATATAATGTGTATCTGTAGAGATACCCCATCTGTACCCACAGAGGATCTACATGCACAGAACAGGGAGGCCATGATTCTGGCTGGGCCTCAGGTTTGGTTTTGTATTCTATTATCAATATTTTTGCTTTTTAACCATTTACTTGTAACTTATTTATATCAATGATAAGTTATTCATATAAATTACCTATTGATATCAATTATTCTTTTTTCCCCCACTTCTTCATTTGTTTTTTCCAAAACCCCTGCTTTGCAAGTGACAGTTGCAGTGTAGCATTAGGTGAAGGCCACATAAAGCTATCTTGTGAAACTCCTGATTTCAGTAAGCTTCTGCCTGTTTTCGAACCGAGAAGAAATTGAGATAATATTTACTATGGTTTGTGCACTGAAGTTTTCTCCAGACCTGCAGATTGGTGGAGGCTGGGAGCAGCCAAGAGCTGGATTCTTTCTTATCCTGCAGCCTTGATTTGGCAGTCTCCCTGCAGTCCATCGCTTTGTACAGCATCCACCCATTTTATCTATGGGATCGCAGGAAAATGAATTCTTCTGTGCTACATGTGTATCTTACTATTTTCTTGTGGGTAGAGCTTGTTTCCTTATAGCTGGGTAAGAAAACTACCTAGTCAGTGTAAAAAACAATGTCTTCTAGCCTGCTTAGAGACACATTTGCTCAATGCACGTAGGTATCCGTGGGATGCTGCTATTACTGTTCTCTGCACCTTGTCAGAGACAGGACACTCATTGCTCTATGGAAGGCCATTTATTATGTTTGAAACATGCAAATTTATAGTAAATTACTTTTAGTGGCACACAAAGATTTAGATAAGCAAACTACTTAACAGCAGCTCCTCTCTCTTTCTCTCTTTCTCTTTCTCCCTTTCTCTCTCTCTCTGTGTCTCTCTCTCTTTCTCTCTCTCTCTCTTTTTCTCTTTCTCCCTTTCTCTCTTTCTCTCTTTCCTTTCCTTCCTTTCTTTACTTTCTTTCCTTTCTTTCCTTTCTTTCTCTTATTTATTTATTTGATCTTGCCAGGATTATTTATTCCAAGAATAGAGGCTGCAAAGATAATAAAGTACAAAGGCTAGGTGCTCATTATTCCTTCTGACAACCTTTTTTAAGGAGTAATTTGATCAGGAGTAGTCAGATTTAGTGGTGTCTTCTTAAACACTAACACTATTAATATCGCTACTATTATTTACTGTTTTAAGCAAATAGTAAAGTAAAAAATGTTAATATTAACTTCCAAATGAAGACACTGTTTTTAAAATAAAACAAAAAAATCAACACTTTGCAGAAAAAGCAAAAACTTTGTGAAAAGTATTTATTCCATGTCTGTAATTCGTGTTCATCCATTTGGCTAACTAATAAGTTTTTGTTTTTCTCTATTAAGGCCTCACACAAATAACTGTAATTGTTTGTGTTGTTCTTTCACATTAGGATAAAAGTCTCGGAAAGAATATTCAGGCCATCAGCACGCCACAAAGAGTGGCAGAATTAGGAATTAGGAAAATTAGAAGTTGGATAAATGCTACCATGCCTATCGTTTTCTACCTCCACTTCTCTAAAGTGTTCAGGTCTCTTCATTGGGTAAAACTTTTCTTCTCTGGACTAAGTGTAAAGGGAGCCTAACAAAGACGCTATCACATTGTTTCACTGCTCTGTTTTGCTGCCTGTTGAGGAAGCATTAGATGCACCTAACAAAAACACTTAATGTACTTCTACTTTAACTCCATCGTGGCAATAAGCTACCTGCTATCCTTTGTGACCTTAAAGGTTTACCGCTCCAGGCTCCTGTCAGCCAACACTTTCCAGGGCTCCTGGATAGTCTGGTTTGGCTCTGATGTGTCATGTACTGGAGAGGAGCTGAGGTAAGCATTACTAAATATCAGTTGTGCATCAGCTGTCTAGGCAGGGCTGAGCTGAATAAATCCATTTTTATTTTCATTCCCTCTGGTTTAAGCACTTTGACTGCCTGTCTGTTTAAGCAGCTCAAGCAAGTTCAACAGTTTCATCTCCCATCTCAGGGTTGTCTGCGAGCTGCCTCAGATTACTGCAATAAGTGATCAGAACATTTCAAATGAATGTGAATAAAGACCCTGCTCTTAACACTGATTTTCTTTTCTTTTTCCCCAAACAGAAACTGGAGGAGTACATGCAGAGGAGGCTGAAATTTGATGCTGGGTGTGATCCATAAAAAACAGCTCTGATTTCGGTAAGCAATGCAATTTTTTACAAGTCACAACAACAGGCATAAGGCAGGACAAAGGGAACTTCCACTGAACTGCTCAAAGTATCATCCAGACTGATATTAGATCCAACATCTTCAAAGTTGTCATAACTCTTGCCAAACATTTGAACAGATGAAAAAAAGGTATCAGGGCACTTAAACTGGTAGAGTTTAGTGGCCTTATGTTGTAGATGAGGACTTGTATGCTGTTTAATTCAAATACATTTTATGCACCTCAAATGTTATTTCTTAAATGTCAACTGATTTTTAATTTAACAAGATGAAAACTGTTGTACATTCTCCATGGTCAGTTTTTCACATGCCACTAATTTACCTAAATTCTTCCTAATTCTTATGACATGTCTATTCTAAAACTCGTGCACAGAAGAAATAATCACCTCTTCTAAGACTGCACTCTTCCTTTTGAATTTAATGACTCTGAAATCTTGCTTAAATTTAAGCAAGAAAGATGATGTTTAAGGCAATATTAATTATTGAAATTGGTGGTTTACCTTAGAAATTAGAGTTCTCAGGTTAATTGAAAGTAAATGTGTGCAAATGTGAAGGAGAGTTTGAATATTCCAGTCTTGCATAGAATATTAAAAAAACTGAACCTTAGTTTTTAATAACTTTATAGGTTCTAGTTCAGAAAATCTGAACAGAGCACAGAAACATGAAAACACTGTTTATCAGTGATGGATTCTACATTCTAAACTGGTTTATATAAATTAGATTTCTGGCCAAGACCTATGGAGGAATTTAGGAATCCCAGCTGTCACTGAAACTGAATGGAAAATTAAGTTCCTAGATGTATCTTTAAATTTCATCCCTTACCTTTTTTACTGCCTCACTGAGTGGCAGATGTACTGACTTCATTTCAAGCCTTCAAGTTTTTAAGAATGTTTTTCCAGTGAGAAAGAAAATAATTAGAGGAAAAATTGAGAAAATTTATATTTGACTGCTATTGCCCGGAGAAATGCATCAATAGGTGATGCAGAGATTGCTTGCATTAATGTGTAGTGCCAAGCTGAAGTGTTATAAACAGAGGAATAGCAAGAGCTTGTTTACCTGAATGGTTTTAAATGCTTATAGTATCATCAGAGAAGGTCCTGAGATATCTAAACCTGAATTGATATTCAAATAATCTTTGAACACTATGAAGTTTCAGCATTTCTGAATTCAGCATGCCAGCCAATGCTCAGGTCTAATTAGCAAGGTTTTGTATGATTGGAATAACTGGACTGAAATTTCTCTTTCTAATTGTTTCTGGGATGAAGGCTCATCCATTTAGTCTGGAATTTCTTCTAAAAATGATCTCTGCCCTTTGCTACTGGTGTCTTCTTTCAACGATTATAATTGTGCGCAGCGGTGACTTACTTGCTTTTTTATTTTGACAACATTGCTTTAAGGACTTATTATTCATAAAGTAGGAGGCAACCTTTGAAGATGATAAGAGCCATGCAATGTGCTCAGTTCAAGTAGCAAAAATAGTACACAAATCCCCTCTTCTTCTGAGTTTGATCTGCCTCTGAGAATCAGGGATGGCAATAGAAATTGTCATGAGTATGAACTACTTACAGAAATACTTTCTGCAGAGGGTTCTGTCTTATCCTTCCCTCGCTCCCTTTTGCTCTCAGTGAACTTATTTCCAGGTTGTTGGATGTGATATGTTAAGAGTTTGAACTTGGCTCTCTAGAATAGGAATGCCAAGCATGCAATCAGAGAAATAAAATCTTACTACATCTCTTTTACCATTTTGCTCTCTCAACTTACAGCCAAAGTCCTATGGCAAATAAAGCAGACATCCACAGAAATTTCAATTACATTTTAAAAGAAAAAAACCCTAGTCCTTATTTCTGATCTAACTAGAAAAAATGAAGAAAAAAAATAGAAGTAGTGTGATATCTATGTAGATAGCTTGATTCACATCACCCTGTGAAAGTGTAAACAGAAAAGAGGGTCTAATATGTCTGCATGATTCAATGAGGCAATAGCCTTGTAGTTTGCTTATTTTTTATTTCTTCCATTTGCTGTCTTGTGTTTATTTTACATTACAGGGCATTTATTTTTGCAGGGGAAACTTTTCCTCTTATATCATTTTCCTCTTGTGGTATCATACTGTGCATGTTATGTTTATTCATGAACAGTGAAACAGATTTCCTGGGCACTAAGGAATGTATTGTTTTAGACAGAGTCCCAATTTATGCTAAAGCCTATCTCTGTTTATAATAAGTTACTTAAAGGTACTTAAACATTCAAGTGAGTTAATTATGTGCTTAAGTGTTTTGTTTTATAGACATGAGTGTTCTATTTTCCACCAGTTATTATAATGGCACTGTTTTATAAAATATGTATTGAATATGCTGAGAGTGGTGTATTAGCCTCACTTTATTATTAGATCTTCCTTATGATTATAGAATCATAGAATGGCTTAGGTTGGAAGGCATCTAGAATTATTCTATATATCTAGGTTATTGTATACACCTTCAGCAGATACGTGTAAGGTAGTTCACAGAATCACAGAACATTAGGTATTGGAAGGGACCTCAAAAGATCATCTAGTCCAACCCTCTTCCACAACACAGTCACCTAGATCAAATCACACAGGAACACATCCAGGCAGGTTTCAAACATCTCCAGAGAAGGAGACTCCACAACATCCCTGGGCAGCCCCTTCCAGTGCTGTGTCATCTGTACTGTGAGGAAGTTCCTTCTGATATTTATGTGGAACCTCCCATGTTCCAGCTTACAACCATTGCCCCTCGTCCTATCACTAGATGACACTGAGAAGAGCCTGGCTCCATCCTCCTGACACCCACCCTTCAAATATTTATAGACATGAATGAGGTCACGCCTCAGTCTCCTCTTCTCCAAGCTAAAGGGACCCAGCTCTCTCAGCCTTTCCTCATCAGGGAGGTGTTCCACTCCCTTTATCACCTTTGTTGCTCTGCAATGGACTCTCTCAAGCAGTTCTGTGTCCTTCTTGAACTGAGTGGCCCAGAACTGGACACAATACTCCAGATGTGGTCTCACCAGGGCAGAGTACAGGGGTAGAAGAACCTCTCTCCATCTGCTAATCACCCCCCTTCTGATCCACCTCTTGGTGAGGATGCTGTTGGCCTCTTGGCCACAAGGGCACATTGCTGGCTCTGTGTTTAAGAGTAATTTTCAGCATTACAAGTAAAGAAAGGACTAAATTCCATACTATTTAATAGCTAGTGATTTTTCAGCTAAATACATCTACCTACAAATGTCAAGGAGATTGTGCTTCAAAGAGTTTTTTTTTCTGGTTAACCATTTCTCTTTAGGGTGTATCATATGGAAATACAGTTGTTTCATAGAGCTGGTGTGTAGGGGAACTGCTAACAGAGCTAGCGCTGAGCAGCTCTCTGGACAACCCAGCACAGAGCCAAGAATAGCTGCCAGGTGCCTCTGAGAATGGCCTTGGAGGCCTCAGCAAGGATGATAGAAGGCCTCAGCAAGGATGATAAGCAAGCAAACCAATTATAGAGGAATGTTAACCAGACTGTGGGAATCAGAGGATGGGGCCGTGTTTGGGAAAGCTGGAGGGGCTGTCCGATCAGGTGCGGGAAGGAACTGAGTTGTGTAACCTAACCAATCTTGAGCTTGGCTTTTGCAATATGTATGAACCTCATTAAGAACTGTATAAAAGAGCTTGGATTTCATTAATAAACGACTGCTAGATCATATTGATCTGTTGTGCAGCCCCTTCTCTCGGCACTGGTGAAAATTCTATTTCCAGCTTCGCCAGAGAATGGCAAGAGAGGGTTTTAGACATTTGGAAGTGGATGCTTCTGCAAACTCGAATCATTTGCAGATTTTTGGTTGTAGTCCCTCTGCAAATTTTACACAGAATCAAAAGTCATTGAGTTGCACAATGAGAACAAGAAGGCCCCTAAAGCTGCCCAACACAGTTGTTAAGGAGGATGGCAGTTTAGAGGTAGCTAAGTTACTGCCTTTGCATGCTTCCTTAATGAAGTCATATCTTCTGGCATCCTATTGTGGCTGATTAGGCTTACAGAGCAGCTTTAATTTCAAAACTCCAGCAAGTTCAATGGGGAGCAGAAGAGGCCTTTTATCTATGTATTTGCCCCCCTCTCCCAAGAACAGGACAAATTTGCATCATCTTCAGTGTAATTGGCTTGAAATCAAAAGTGATTTTAACATAAATATTGAGATTTTTGTTCCTGAAGCAGCATGATTGTTTGCGTTTCCCCTCGAAGCAGGATGTAAGTGCAGATGCCATTCAGCTGGAACACTGACAACCAGCCAAACTCCGTGGGCCATGACCCCGCTGAAACAATTATGCATTTTATTTATGTAGAGGGAAAATATGCAAGTATCTCCTAATGCAGAAAGAAGAAAAGAAGGGCTTTGTAATAAATGTATAATCTCTTAGTTACAAGCAGAGATAAAAACCAATCAGCCAAACAAACCCATTTTTCATTCAAATGATCATCCAAAAGTTTCCATCAGCAGCAGCTACGGCAAACACAGCCCCATCTATATAAATAATGTAAATAATATAACTAATACAAACCTCAAAAGTTATTGTAAAGCCCTGCGCTGAAGAGTATTGTTTCCCCAGATCAGATCTTTGCAGGAAATTTAAAAGCTACTTTGTCACATGGACTATCTAGGCACCGACACAACCAAGGTAGGATGAGGCTACTTTTCTCACTCCTATCTGTGTCAGCAATACAAGCACAAGCAAGGTTATATTCCTGCTAAATTACTCTCCAGAGCTGGTGGCTGGAGAGAGAGAAAAGATAAGAAAAGGGTGAATTGAACATAAGGCTATTTACTGTTGCTTGCTATGGCAACACAGCTGAAATAGTGCAGACACTATTACAAACCAAAAAGCACTGCAAGAGTCGGGGCAGTCCTCAGTGTCAGTGCAGGCTGGGGCTGCTGGGACTGAGAGCAGCCCTGTGGAGAAGATCTTGATGGTACTGGCAGATGGAAGGCTGGACACGAGGTGACAATGTGCCCTCACAGCACAGTCTGGGTGTTATATCCCCAGGGTGAAACATGGGCATAAGTGTTTTGCTAAATCATAGAATCATAGAATCGTTAGGGATTGGAAGGGACCTCGAAAGATCGTCTAGTCCAATCCCCCTGCCACAGCAGGATCACCTAGACCAGGTCACACAGGAACACATCCAGGCGGGTCTTAAACGTCTCCAGTGAAGGAGACTCCACAACCACCCTGGGCAGTAACATTAGTTCATGCAACGTCAATCAAAATTCCTACTTAAATATATTTGAAGTGTCATCTCACTAACACTTCTGTGAGGCTGTAGCCGTGGAACACTGTAACTATCCCATGGAATTAGACTCAGATTTTGAGTTTAATTCAACCTTTTATTTAAACTCATTGAGCCAAATCCCAATACCTGAGCTAATGGAACAGGGAGACAATCCTGAAAGAAACATTTTGTTCAGAATTTAGGAACACAAACTATGGTAAATTTAGGAAAATCTCAGTGCGAAAACTTTCAATATCATGATGTTTTCCTGTGTAAAAGCAAAGTGCTGTTGCAGGGGGATTGGACTAGATGATCTTTCAAGGTCCCTTCCAATCCCTAATGATTCTATGAGTCTACGAGTGTATGAAAGCCATACTATTTGTAAGGAAGGGATTGTAGCTGTAATTTCCTATATGTGGGCCTGAAAATTTACTGCACAGTTTACATGTACAGCCAGTATTTCTTTAATGAACCTTGGTTGTATGGCAACCAGGAACAACCAAGCTAGCAAAAATCAATCTAAATGCTCTGCCTTGCTAAATCTTCCTAATGAATACTGTAAACTGAAACACACTTGCAATAAGACACAAATCTTAAAGTTAATTAGTATTTTAGTGCAGTTGTATATCATCTGGGTGTAACATCTAAAGACTTTAGGTGACAGATTTGTTCTCAGATCTAGGTCTGAAATGCAGTTTGACATTGATTGCATAATTAAAATTCCATATACTACAGTCTTTTACCTCTGTCATGTTTGGGATGATTCCATGAGGGAAATCCATGAATGGCCTTGCTATTACTTCAAGAAGAAGTAGAATATGGTCGCCAACAGATTAAAAGTCATGCTAGAGTGACTCTGTAGATACTGCATTCTGGGATTGTTATGCTGGGCAATGCAAGTCTCCCAGTTTAGTGCTCCCTTAGTAATACAGGAGATCCAGAGACACTTAAGGCTGTGAGCCTTATTCCATTTCAAAGTAAGCACTCTGTGGAACAGGAGACATCAATCTCAAAACCAGCTTTAGCCAGTTTGTCTTTTAGCAGAGGTATGCTGAACACTTAGCTGATTTTTTTTTTCCATCTGAGACAATGTCTGTGTGAAGGATTTACACTTAGGACTGGCTAATGTTTAACTCTCCATATAAAATAGACAATTTTTCCCATCCACACCTTAAGGCAAGCATCCTTCACAGAAAGCAGGTCTTTGAGGTAGCTCTGCATACACTCTGTCCTCTCTCCTAAGAACTGGACCCAGTGAAGTGGATATGGGATGTTTCCAAGGTATATGTACACTACAGATGTAATTTTTTTTACTAATTTGTATGATTCCAGTGCCTTATTTCATGAAAAAAAATTGCTAAAGGTTAGTCACTCTCTGCTCATTGCCCTTTTATGTGTGAACATTTGTACAAAGTGGAGAATCATAGAATCACAGAATCATTAGGGATTGGAAGGGACCTTGAAAGATCATCTAATCCAATCCCCCTGCCACAGCAGGATATGATGCTTTAACCACTAGAACACCTAATGGACTTTGAAGGGAGCATAATGGGCTGAACACTGTTCTGCTAACCTGCTCCCTGTCCCCACTGCCCTTGACAGCTACAGAGGTCTGCAAGGCAAACGTAATGTTCCTGAGCAATGCATTGCTGTGTCCTTCGCCCTCTGCCTGGCTCTTGGCTTTCATTTGTAGGATTTGCTTACAACCCTTTGTTAATTCTTCTCAGGTGTATTTGAAGTGCAGCAGTATTCTTTACAACTTGCCAGCAACACACAGCACTAGTACCTAAAACTTCAGAGGAACACACAGGTCTCACCTTTTGGATGCCTGATGTACTTTGTCTCTTAAGGAAAGTGTTATGCATAAGCAATTCTGTCTGGCATCACACTGGATGTCTGTCAGAACCTACCTTTTCTAACTGTCAGCCCGTCAAATTAATTGCTTTGTTGGATGTAGATTGGGTGATGACATACTTTCTTTTCTTTCTTTTAAATGTTTTTTTCATTTTTCTTGCTGATAAAGGAGCTAGATGTTTGGAAGACAAAGTAGAGTCATTTGAGAGTAGGACAAAATGGACATTATAAGAACTGAAAAAGTAATCATGCTTATGAGGTAAGTAAACCTATACTGAAGTGGTAGAACAAGCGAAGGCATCTTGCCAGCATACCACTCAGACTGCACTACAGCTCTTTTAAAACTCAAGTATTTTGGCACAGGGAAACTGCTGACAAATTAATATGTTTATGTGCTGCATACAGATTCAATTTTGGACTGTGGTGCCGAACTAAACATATTTTCCCAAATACACTCACTTTATCAGATTATATTTTTTCCTCTGAGAGGTTTCCTTATCTACCTTAAATTATGCAAGTAGGTTTTTCTTTCAACTGTTTTGTATAAATATTTCAAATTAACAATTCATTATTCAATCCTATAGGGACTTTGGCCGCAGCAATTACTTTTTGCAATTCTACTACGTAGTGTGTAGTTTTACCAAAAAATGCAGAACTCTGTAGGCAGCTGAAACTTTTATGATGATCTTCATTATGAATGTACATGAGAGCTGCTGTATAAGTGATGTTTTGCTCTTGTTGCTAATTTAGAAAGTAGAACAAACAAGCTTTGTTGCCACTGGACCAATAAACCTGTGTATACACACAAATAAATACAGGCATTTTATCTCTGTACGTATAGATACACTGCATTCACTTTGCATTTCATTCAAAGTGAAAATGCTGCCAAGCAAAACATCTTATTAATGTTATGCTAAAAGATTTCTCTAAAAAAAAAAAGTATAGGAAATGAAGAGCTGAAGTTAGACTACTGTAATGCAGTGAGAGCTATCCCTTGCTTTAACCTAGTCTGCACAGCCCCTACCCAGAGTGCACAAAACAGCCCTATTGCTTCTTCTCTCTGATGAAGTCTGAATCCAGTTCACCCAGGTTGAAAACCTGTTCTAGATGCCCTGCAGAAGGGTGCAAATAAGGGAAGAAAAGCAGATTCATTGATTCACTTAGTCTTCTCTTTTCAAGTTCTTACACCTCCTCTAGACCCTTTATACTTCCACTGTGCAAAAGTGTGTGATGTGAATGCTGGACACACATCATTCAGTGTCTCAAGATGTTTGCTCAGTGCCTTGAATAACCTCTATGATGAGGAGAGGGCTTTCTCGTTACTGCTGTCCTGGACAGCCCGTAAGGTGTGACAGTGTGCATGGATGCAAACTTTCTGGATGCATGAGAGTTGTGCTCTTTCCCATCAATAAATGCTGTCATGAGCTGAAAGCTGCTAAAAGAAAGTAGTGATTTTGTGAATTTTCTTTATCCTTCCAAGTTTAAGGAAGAATTGATGGATATAATAATAAATGAGAATATAAATAAATATTTTAAATGACATTTTAAATGAAGCAGTTATGAATAAAACCTAATACATTAATTTTGTTCCACACAACGAACAGCATAGGCCCTTTTTGTCGTGTCTGACATGGGAAAGCACCACTGCTCTGCTAGAGATTAGGCTGACTTGCATTATTTAACATTTCTAAGTTTCAAAGTTCAATCTGCTTTGGATGGTCTGGACAGAAGGACCTTGTAGATGCTCTCACACCAAAAACTGTCCACGTTGACAATGATTCAGTGCAGTAACTGACACACTCTACCAGTCCTTATTATAATGTCAGTCATTTTTTTCAGTGCTACCCTTCTCTCAGATTCCTCCAAAACCAACAGAAAGAGACAATGGACACTGTAGTCCAACTCTATTATTTAGGATGAGCACAGTACTTCACTAGTAAGTGGCTGGACCTCCATTCTCACAGCTCCTTGGGATGCCTATAGATATCCACAGAATCATAGAATCATTAGGGATTGGAAGGGACCTCGAAAGATCATCTAATCCAATCCCCCTGCAACAGCAGGATCCAAAACCTGTCACTTTTATTGTTTTACCTGCCCACCACTGAAGTTTGATAAGATCATTACCTTTACTTTCACTCAGTGACTTCAGAGGGTGTGTAGGACCTGTACTTGACAGTGCTTAATGGGAAATGACAATCAGTCTTTTCCCCCTTCCCTTCCAGTTCTTTGAACTCTAAGTCAAAAGTAGTTTCCAAATCTATTTTTCTGATCTGTATTCTCAAACCTGTCAAATTCTAACTAACCAGAATGAGAGATGAGATTTAGGTTAGAACTTAGGAAGAAATTCCTTACTTTGTGTGAATTTCTCAGATTCAGGATGTCCCCTTTCTGGAAGTGTTCAGGTCTGGATTGCATGGGGCTCTGGGCAACCTGGTCTGGTGAGAGGTGTCGCTGCCCATGGCAGGAGGTTGGAACTAGATAGTCACTAAGGTTGTAAACTAGATGATCTCTTCCAACCGAAACCATTCAGTGATTCAGTATCTGTGTCTCATTAATGCAGTTCTTGCAACACACTTTGGGGGCATGAAATTGCACTTAGAGAAGCGCTAGTGTAGAGTAGAGCACAGTCAACAGGTCACTGAGGAAGGCAATTAATGCTATTTAGCTCCCTTTGTAGATGTCTGTTTACTTTCAAAAGCAGCTTGTGTTAATGTTGTAGTGTTAAACTGAAGCTGTCATCCATCCACGTAAAGGTATCTTTACAACCAGGGAAAGAAAAGAGAAGGAAAATGCCTGGGAACATTATGTTCCCTGACAAATAAACATATCAAGGAAGATCTAAAGTGTCTTCAAACACAGCCTTATTATATCAAACAGGAAAGCAAAAAAGAAGAAAGTGTGTTGCTGGAAAGCCTTGTAGTACCTAATGCAAACAGAGGAGAAGCAGCAAATTGATAAGAACACAGAACTGCCTTGATTAGATCACTTCTACTAAAAGCTCTGAAAGACAATAAATGATTCAATAGAGGTAATCTGCAGTTCAGGTTTACTCAGTAATCCACTGGAGGTCTTTGTCAAAATCTTTTGACAAGCTAATTAAAAGGAGACAGTTATGCAGCACTGAGTATTTACCTCTGTGAAATTAATCAACCCATCAAGTTTCCACATCCATATTTTCTTCTTAGCAGTGTCACGGTGACCTTTCAGGATACCATTAATAAAGTCTGCTTCATCATGATAGCTTCAGAGTAACATGCTGTTTCACTGAGGAGGTTTCGTGTTTAACTGTGGAGAAAATATTGTGGAGTCAAACTCTAGGTACTGTAAGCTCAAACAAATTGTATAGTCAGCGTTTGCATTTCTATCTTGCAGATAAGGAAAATACCCTGAAAAAAGTACCCCAAACAACTACTATTGGGGGAATATTGGTTTATGCTGCATGTCCCTTCATGTAGAGACCTGTCAGTCCTATATTTGAATTAATGCTGGACTCTGAAAAGGGGCAAATGCTACAGCTGGTGCTTTTTTACAGTAACTGACCCTTAAGTTACAGTCTATGGATGTTCCCACATGAAGCATTTTATTGTGGCCCAGGAATGAGATTTTATATTTGATCTGTAGCTCATTGTCCCCTCTCTCAATGCTGGATCAGAGCACACAAGCTGGGTTCCTTCTAGCCAGCACACAGTTAGCACCTCTGCACTCAGAGGTTCTTCTAGGGCTAGTGGGCAATCAGTCCTCTCAGTTAGGCTGGAATGATCCTGAAGCATCCCCAGCTTCTTTAAGTCATACAGTGAGGACACCATGTCCTCATCACCAACTGCTGTGCTATAGGTGCTGGTGCAAGACAGAGCCTGTTTTAACACTGAGAACTGCCAATATAAGAAACTTCTCCAACAAGAAACATGTGCTGATCATTTCCTTACAGAGCCTGTTCTTATACAAAAGCAGAATGGCAATTATTTCATAGATTTATTGTAAAATAGATCTAGTGACTGGGCCTGTAGTTTTGCAACAGTGAGAAGTCCTACGAGTACTGGAAATTATGGCTGTTTCCACCTTGTGCTTTTATTGATCTGTTTTAGAAAGACTTCCCCTTTTTTTTACTATGTAAATTAACACATATGAAGGGAAGTCTTCTTTGTGTAAGACCATGATATTATTTTAAGCAATTTACTAGTGCGCTCATCCTTGTTAATTCACAGCACTTGCTCTGGGACAGGGCACCATTCCCATGAAGATAACTGTAAGTTTTATATCAACTCTCAAAATTGCTGAAACCACCTTGTTGTCATTTTAATTTAATCCAGTTGTTCTCAGTCTGAGATAGATTAAAATTTCCATGTTGCAATCTTCTCTAATAATTGACTTACATTCCTATTTTCAGTTGTTGTTGACTGGCACTTTATTGCTGTTTTAAGGAAGGTTTAACATATTCTTGTCAGACATGTGAAAAACTAGAACACTTATCATAGCGAGACATCATAATTTGATACACAGCTCTGTGCACCGCAGAGATCATCAGCATTCCCTGCATTTCCTCACTGGGCAGGGGAAAATAAATAAAAAGTGAATATTATTCTCACAGAAACTGGAGGCTTTTCTCTCGATATGCTTGCACTCCTTATAAATGCCAAGCAAATTGATTTTGTCATTGCCCTGTTCCCCTTTTTGCACTGATGGCGTCTGCAGGAGCTTCCGAAGGGGCTTCACCTCACGGCAGAGCAGGCTGACAGAAGGTATGTGGCATGCTAACAGCCAGGGACTTCATTCATGAACCTAGCAGTTAGCGCATCACACAAGGCAGCCTGTGACCAGGGCTCATAACACATTGTCAAAAAATCATTAACTGATGTTCCCCACACAGTTAATTTGTATGCTGAGTCAGCAAGTGATCCCTGCTTCAACAGAGTGCTGGAGAGTGAGGCTCTTTTCTGTAAGTTTTGTCTCCTAAGAGTTTAATCAAAATGACAGCCAGTCATCTTGGATGTACCTGCGCTTAATGGAGACAACTACAAATTCTGAGAGGGTAAATCTTGTCCAATGTAGACCAACGAGGATGATGAAGGAAGTGGAACACCTCCCTTATGAGGAGAGGCTGAGGGAGCTGGGTCACTTTAGCTTGGAGAAGAGGAGACTGAGGGGTGACCTCACTAATGTCTATAAATATGTGAAGGGTGGGTGTCAGGAGGATGGAGCCAGGCTCTGCTCAGTGTCATCTAGTGATAGGACGGACGAGGAGCAATAGGTGGGAGCTGGAACATAGGAGGTTCCACGTCAATATCAGAAGGAACTTCTTCACAGTGAGGGTGAGTGAGGGTGACAGAGCACTGGAACAGGCTGCCCAGGGAGGTTGTGGAGTCTTCTTCACTGGAGACGTTTAAGACCCGCCTGGCTGTGTTCCTGTGTGACTTGGTCTAGGTGATCCTGCTGTGTCAGGGGGATTGGACTAGATGATCTTTTGAAGTTCCTTCCAATCCCTAATGATGCTATGAAATTCTTTGCTGAGAGGGTTATTAGATACTGGAATGGATTACCCAGGGAGGTGATGATGTCACCATCCCTGGAGGTGTTTAAGGAACGAGTAGATGCAGCGCTTAGGGATATGGTCTAGCGGTTAGGCACTAGGAGAAAAGGTTGGACTCGATGACCCTGGAGGTCCTTTCCAGCCATGATGATTCTATGATTCTATGATTCTATGATATAAATGGGATAACTTTCTTCTGGAGATATCTCCTTCTGTAGACAGAATGTAGATGCTGATGATGGAATTACTCTAATGTTTATAAGTCACTAAAAAGTTAGTTGATTGGATTCAAAATAAAAGAAATAAATCCAGTCCAGGAATCAGCCTCTAAGACATGGTGTCTGTGAGATGAAGTGACTTGCTATTTCTTGTGGTTTGTGTAAAGGAAGACTGGCTTTGACTATGCTATGCAACCAACACATAGATCTCATAAGTTAAATAAGGACCCTGGTGTGTGAATGCCGTGTTTGATAGCACTTACTGGTGTTTTGTGGAACTCAAGAATCTACCATTTGTATTTATGCAGGCGAGTACCCAAAGTGTGACACCCTACTTACATCACTCACGGTGCTATAATACCCAGTACAGCTTTTCTCTCTACAGTGGATTCTCACAAATATAACAGATTTTTTAAAATTTTCTTAGTCTTTTCCAGTTGTTGGCAGAGTTGGCATCTCAGTGATTTCCTGTGACAGTGAATTTCTCTGGGTGACCACACACTGACTTAAAAAAAATTATTAAATTCTCATAATTGTGTTCCATTCTACTGACTTTTAATTACATTGAAAGACTCCCTTTGTTATGGGATCATTATGCATTATGCCCCTGCTACTCTGCCACTGGGTAATGAGGAGGGACTTTTCAGTTCTGAATTTTTAGTGCCTTGGCTAAGTCTCTTCTAACTCATTTTGGCATTAAATACTATTAGGTTTTGTAATTTCTCATCAAATATTAGGTCTGCCATGATGCCTGCTTGACACCTCCATGGCTCGTCTCCAGATTTTTATTTGGTACAAGACATACTCTGATTTCAGGCTTCTAAAAATGAAATCTCTAAATCCAGCATATTGGCTGATATGGCTGTGTTTTTCCCCCAATATAAATCAGTATTTTTTAAAGCCAGTCACTTAATGCAGAGGTGCTGTGTGTTTTCTCTAGGTTGTTGCCAAACCTAGATGCAAAGGTAGAATCTTGATATTAAAACTTACATTTTTTCTTGAAAGTTCTCAAGATATATGCAGACCTTACAATAATATTATCCTTCACTGTTTTTCTTCCAGATTTTTTCCCCTTTAAAATTTAGTTCAAAATTTTCACTTCATCCTCCTTAGAATTGCTAGAGTTTAGCTTCTTTAAGGGAAGAAGGGGCTTCATAGGGGCTTCTGGAAATGACTGCACTTCAAAAGGAATATTTTGTAGGTAGGAACTAAAGTTGATGATGGAGTTTAGTCGGGTTTTTTCAGTATATTATTCTTTGGTAACCTTTGGAGGAGCATAAGGAAAGTTGCTGTCTCCTCACTGGTGGGGTTGCACTCTTGTTATTGCACTAACCCCATGTTCTAGGGCTTTCCAATGTGCCTTTCAGCTAGCAGAAAGGATGTTTTTCCCTCTGACACAGCTTACCTTCTGATTTTCTTTTCCTCTAAGCAATTCTGATCATAAAGCAAAACCCTGTACGATAAGCCACTAAATTGATCCCAGATCGTATCTTGACCGATTTTCTGGGGATATACTTTACGTGGCTGTATGGTTGTTCTGCCTGTGTGTTCAAACCACTGTTGCTCAGCTTTTATTCTGGTGGGATTTTCTGCTTTTCTTCCTCCTTCCCGAGAACCCCCATCACTTTGACAATCAGAGAAGGACACAACCTACTTTCCCTGACTGTCTGGGACAGTTAGTCTTATTTCAGCAGTGTAAGATGAAACCTGCAGTCCCCAGATTTCTTTCAGTGGGGCAAATTATAGTTTCTGGCTTTTAGTCTCTTAATGTAAGTCTCAAGTTTCTTAGAGAGTGCTGTGTTTTGTGAGTATATAGGACATGTGAAACAGACACTCTGTTCCCCTTCTGGACTAAAACATCTCTTTCCTCAAATTTCAGATCACTGTGTTCAATTAACCAGCCATGTCCCTGTAGTCTTCTGCTCCTTTATATTCAAGCCCTGCCATTTTCTCTGTCAAGTCAACATGAGGTTTTGAAAGTAATTTTGGCAGATTAAGACCCACAGGACTGGGACAAATGTTAATATAAAGCCTGTAGTGCTAAATCCTGTGAGACTGTGGCCACAGAATCACTCACAGGAGGTGTTTGGCACTTAGGGACAGTGCTCAGCATCTTAATGAAGTACATAAGCCCTCATCACACAAAAGCTAATATTTGCACCTAGTTTTCACAAGAGAAATTGATTCTGTAGAGCTGAATCTGCAAGTAAAACTGTTTCTGTTAGAACTAATACCAGGAAAAGGTTCTGGAGGTGTTTTGCTGAATTGTATGTGCACGGACATGCCAGCAGACTTCTCCAAAAAGGGTGTTTCCACATCAAGCAACTGTATTGGCAAAGATGTCAATAGGCATTCCAGAGCAGCCTGGCATCTGAAATGTTGTGGCACCTTCTTCATCCTGAAAAGCCTTTCCGTATTTGAGTGTGATCATACCCAGGCAAGCAAAATAAAAAGGCAGTGTTAGATAAAGGCTTAGCACACAAGAAAAGAGACATGATGAAATTAAAAGTGATGAAACTCCATTAACAATTCGTGTGAAGTTGATCACAACATATGCAGTGCATTAGACTTGTTGCAGGGATGGCAGCAGCTCCCAGAATAGCTCATATGGGCTTTTTTAATTTTTTCTAGACTTATGGCCCTGAAGAGGGTCTCAGTACCTGTTAATAATCTGACTATAGGGAGAAACATTCTTACTGCTCAGGAAACAAAGGTGCAGGTCTCTAAGGTCCCTCTCTATGCCAGGACCATACTAGCCCTACTGAAAGAGTTCCTTCCTTGTGGTGATGGTGGCTCTTGATCACATTGCAGAACTGTACAGGCTGGTTACACCAGTCAGGAGAGACAAAGTAGGTCTTTCTGAAGGGTATGGCTGAAGTCAGCACAGAAAAAGGTAGCTAAAGCTGTGAACACCAATAACATGTGGTATATAATTGTAAAGAAACAAACAAGGGACAGATCAATCATTTTTTTGCTTATGTATAAAAAGATTTTGCTCCTTAGTGCCAAAAGGAGAATTTCTGAGCCTCGCACTAAAGTTTGCTCAACTTGATTTTTATGCCAGTGAAGTCCTGATGAAGTAATGAAACATTATCAACTTCAGCCTCCTCAGATGTCTCCATGTGAGGGAGGACTGCCAGACCACAGTGCTATCTTAAAGCAAAGACAGTTCTCTTAATAAATCTGTGAAAATTTCAGGCTAAAATATAAGCCATTCTTATAACTTCAGCTGTTCATTATTTAGGAGACAGAATAAGAGCAGTTACTAAAAACATCACTTTGAGTTCCTCATGATGTTATATGACATGAAAACCTTTTGTCCACAACTCTATAGACGGTGGCAGCAACAGAGCTGCCAATGATTAGAAGAGATTATGTTCAGTGTTCCTGCCTAAACTGTCAATGCAGAACGATGGATTTGGCCTGTACCTCTACTAGGTAGAGAGATGTTGTAAGCCACATAAAATCATTTTTTGAGTCATAGAATCATAAGGGACTGGAAAGGACCTCGAAAGATCATCTAGTCCAATCCTCCTGACACAGCAGGATCACCTAGACCAAGTAACACAGGAACACATACAGGTGGGTTTTAACATCTCCATTGAAGGAGACTCCACAACCACCCTGGGCAGCCCCTTCCAGTGTTCTGTCACCCTCACTGTGAGGAAGTTCCTTCTGATATTTCTGTGGAACCTCCTATGTTCCAGCTTACACCCACTGCCCCTTGTCCTATCACTAGATGACATTGAAAAGAGCCTGGCTCCATCCTTCTAACACCCACCCTTCAAATATTTATAGACATGAATGAGGTCACCCCTCAGTCTCTTGTTCTCCAAGCTAAAGAGACCCATCTCCCTCAGCCTCTTCTCATAAGGGAGGTGCTCCACTTCCTTCATCATCCTCATTGGTCTATGCTGGACTCCTTCCAGCAGCTCCACATGCCTCTTGAACTGAGGGGCCCAGAACTGGACACAATACTCATCATTCATCTGTATGAGGTCATTCATATCAAAGAATCATTAGGGATTGGAAAGGACCTTAAAAGATCATCCAGTCCAATCCCTCACATTCCTGTGATTGTAGACAATATTGCCAAAATCTTGAAGACTTCAGCAATGAAGACTTTGAATCTTCTGCCACCAGGCATACTATCACTTAATTTTTTTAAATAATATCACCAAGGGATATTGAATTCCTCTGGATTTAGCCTTGATCCAGTCATTGGCTTGCCAAGCCAACTTTTGACCGCAACACTTGTTCGTAACTCCACAAACCCAAACCAATGTGTGCATGCAAAGGAAAAAAAAAAAGAAACAAAATACTTACATTAAAAAAACAAAGGTATTTTGTTTATATCTAGAAAAATCTTTTTCACACACAAATAGGATGTTTGCCTGTATGTGAATTTATTATTTTCTGTGCTTGTAGTCCTTTAAGTTTCAATCTCAGTGAAATGTGGGGGCTATTTTGACTTGTGTATATTTGACTTACATAAATGTTATTGTGGCCAGCAGGGCTAGGGCTGTGATTCTCCCCCAGTACTGGGCACTGGGGAGGCTTCACTTCAAGTACTGGAGGCAGTTCTGAGCTCCTCACTTCAAGAAAGAGATTGAGGGGCTGGAGCAGGTCCAGAGGAACAATGAGGCTGGGGAAGGGATTGGAGGGAAAGTCTGACGAGGAGAGGCTGAGGGTGCTGAGGGTGTTTAGCCTGGAGAAGAGAAGACTCAGGAGGGACTTTCTCCCCCTCTACAACTATCTGAAGAGAGGTTGTAGTCAGGAGGGGGTCGGACCCTTCTCCCATGCAACTTGTGACAGAATGAGAGAGCAGGGCCTGAAGCTGCCGGGGAAGGTTTAGGTTGGATATTAGGAAGCACTTCCTCATGGGAAAGATGATCAGACACTGGAATGGACTGCCCAGGGCAGTGGTGAAGTCCCCATCCCTGGAGATGTTTAAGGACAGACTGGATGTGACAGACTTGGTGCCCTGATCTAGGTGACTGTGGTGATGTTAGGTCATAAGCTGGACTTGATGAGCTCAGAGGTCTTTTCCAGCCTCAATAACTCTGTGACTCTGTGAAATGAAAACTTCAGGCATCGAGGCTAATTCCTTGTGGGGAATTTAAACACCACAGGACACTGACAAAGCATAGTAGTCCATCCCCAGAAAACCTTTAGTATGGGTACATGAGAAGAGTGATCCAACTCATAACGATTACTGCAGACGCAGTTACTTCGCAGCATAGTGACAGGAGAATGTTAAAATTTAAACTTAGCAAATAGCTAATAAATCTTTCAGATGAACAATTTTTCAAAGAAAGGAGCCTGAAGCAAGCTATGGGTGGCCTGTGAAGGAATAAATTAACAATCTTACTTGTCTATGAACTGAATCTGATCTCTTACCTGCTCCAAATAGTTACCTCCTTCTGTGAGATTTGTATTCTGATTAAAAAAGTTCTTAAATATCTTCTTGATTTTAGCCTGAATATTTGCTTTATGAAGCCATGTCATCTGAGTACCTCATTCTTCTCCCCGCTTATCCATCTAGCTAAGAAACAGGGGGTAAAAATTATAATAATTGATTTAATCTTTATAATATCAGGCTCAGTTTGGGTTTTCAACAGTCAGGCGCCATAACAACTTACTTTCATCTCACAGAGATAAATAGTTATGAACAGCTGTGAAATTGCAAGCTATTGAGGTTTGTTTGCAAAAGATATATACTCTTTCTTTTAGGACAGGAAAGAGTAAGTTGTAATATTTTTCCATTAGTCTAATTTGCCTTTGAAGTGAGAAATGCCATTTAATTCTCTCTCAAACTGGGAATTTTCTATTCAGATACCCCATCTCACAGGACAAAGCTTCACCAAAGTTGCCCTGGAAGTTATTATTGAGAAATTTCTTACACGCGTTGCTATGGTAATACAGATGATCCTGGTAAATGAAAGCATTTCTACCACAAAAAGTATTCCTCAGTTAGAACATTTCTTCAGTTTAAAGGAGATCATCATCTGCAAAACCAAGGCCAGCACAGTAGATAAGAGACAGGACAGAACATAAGAGTGACTCCTGCCAAAAGTTCAATGGCAATAAAGTGACATTGCCTCTTCAGTGATGGTTTAGGTAAATCTTTATTTCATAGAATCATAGAATCATTAGGGATTGAAAGGGACCTCGAAAGATCATCCAGTCCAATCCCCTTGCCACAGCAGGATCACCTAGACCAAGTCACAGAGGAACATGTCCAGGCGGGTTTTAAATGTCTCCAGTGAAGGAGAATTATTTTGTTGTTTTGCCAGGAAGAAAACGGGGAATTGCTAAAAGGGTAACCAAAGGCAAGGTAAAGTTAGAAAGTGAGGACTGAGAAAAAGAAGAGCAGGCAAATTAGCTAGTTGAGAGTAGAATATTAAAAGAAAAACATGAGTTTAAATGTGTTCATTAAAGTATTTGCTCCCTGCTATAACGGTAATTTCTGGACTGTCTGCTCTGTCTACAATCCCTTTCCCCAAAGCGAGAAAAGATGGGAAAGGAGCCTAGGAAAAAACAACCACTTTAAAGAGCTTAAGCAAAACAAAACTGGATTGGGCTAGATCCTGTCACCAGCCAGTTTGGGTAGTTAAATGACATTAGGAATGGAGTTCATTGATTTATTAACAATGTGTTAGCACAGATCAACACAAGTTGGGCAGTTACAGGGTGTTAAACATCCATGCATTTCTCAGGTCCTGCCCCAGCACTCACCCAGCTCCCAGGCCGCCCCACTCTGTTCTCGGCCAGCACCATCACCCATCAATGGAAGTCCAGGCTGGATGCTTTGTCATGGTCCCCCCCTAGCTGGCAGCCCTTCTCACTGCCGTCATGCCTCTTTTCAGGTTGGCTCCCTCTATATTTCTATGTCTGCTTCTATGCCTCACACACACTCATGGTCCTGCCCTAACAGCTGAGCTTGTCAGGGCTACCCCCACAAAACGCTGTACTCTTCTTTCCAGCACTTACACAGAATCCCAGAATAACAGAACAATAAGGATTGGAAGTGACCTCTAATGATCGTCTAGTCCAATCACCTAGATCAAGTCACACAGTTTAAAACATGTCCAGGCAGGTTTTAAATGTCTCCAGAGAAGGAGATTCCACAACCCCTCTTGGCAGCCCTTTCCAGCACTCTGTCACCCTCACTGGGAAGAAGTTAAGAAGTTCTTTCTCATATTGATGTGGAACCTCCCATATTTCAGCTTACACCCATTGTCCCTTGTCCTGTCATTAGATGACAGTGAGCAGAGCCTGGCTCCACCCTCCTGACACCCACCCTTCATGTATTACCATTAATGTGGTCAAAGTCTCCTTTTTTTCCAAGCTCAAGAGATCCAACTCCCTCAGCCTCTCCTCATCAGGGAGATGTTCCGCTCCATCATCTTTGTGGCTCTGTGCTGTTCTCTCTCAAGCAGTCCCATGTTCTTTTGGAACTGAGGGGCCCAGAACTGGAGACAATATTCCAGATATGGTCTCACCAGGGCAGAGTACTCCATGGACATTTTCTACAAAAGATTTTCATGCTTTGATCATTCCTTGCTCCCTGAAATTCTAAGAACTGAATGAGTGACTTGACGCAATTTATTTTCACTAGTTATTACTGAGAAGAACACAAATGTACACAAAATGATACAAAGCCCCTTACAGAAAAATTTCTGAGTCTGCAGAATCTAAGTTATGAACATCCAGGTGTTTGATTGTGTTAGAATTTGTCTCTACACTTTATACAGTAGAGCTTAATGAGCCCTGATCACTATCAAAGTTTTATGAAGAATAAATGGACCTTGATTCTTTGTAGACTCATCCTCAAAACAACCCTGTAGAGCTGCTATATGATGCAGCTGGTAACACTGTCCACTGTTTGCATTTAACTGTGTTGACTGTGCTGCATGTTGGGGGTTTTTTAAATAGGTTTCTTTCTAGACTTGAATTTAATCAGGGATTTGGGCAAGTTTGAAGTATTTATGATTCAAACTTGTAAAATGGTTAAATAAGAAACAAAGACAGGGATGTGCTAATATTTTGTACATTAGCAGAATATGAATTTATACTGAGGTATGGCATTCCTCATTACCAGCCCAAGGAATATGGTTTCAAAGTCTAATTCAAAGTGCATTTCAATGACTGAACCAACCATTCAGACAAATCTGGCACAAATTTCCACCTCATTCATAAATTTTTTAGGAGGGCATCCCAATCTGTTTGAAGGTATCTAACTGAATGTATACTTGATGTGATTTTGTACTGAGTGAAGATTTTGTTTTTAATATGCCCTTTGAACCCTTGAAGTAACAACTGTCACCTGGTTGGTTGTCTTGACTACCTAAGAGAAATGGGACATTTGTTCTTGTTAAAACATTAATTTCATGCATGCATATAAAAAATACAACATCAGCCTTAAGGTCATCAGCTTGTAGCCTTTCTGTATTTTATGGGAAAAGTGATACGCCCTGTTCTGAAGAGGATGAGCTGCACTTTTGTCTCGATTCACTGTCACAGAGAAGGAAGGCTGGGTGGCTAATTTGATCAGTCTCTTCACCTTTAGGCAGAGAAAGTTGTGACACTGCTTCCTGCAGGGCATGATTTTCTGCTTCGTACTACTTGTTCTTTTTCTTTCTACTGTGCAAGTCCACAGATCATCTGTCCTTTCTGTCTGAAAAGCTGCTCTCTTGTGTATGGATGAAATTGCAGCTTTGTGCCTGGAGTAAAAGCTTGCTGTGTGAAAACTTCAGAAAAGCAGGAGGCAAAGTCGTAAAGTACTTTCACTTCAGGCTGAGGAGAGTTAAACTGCCCCTTTCTTAACTGTCTTTGTATTCCTTCTGTTGAATGCTAATTATCTTCATGCAAATACTAAACTAAAATTAGACTCTACATGTGGATTTTTGAGATTGTCTCTGCACTTTAACTTCAGCCAGTCTTGTATAAACAGCTTCTGTATACAGAACAGCTGATATACAGAACAGGTGTTGTCTAGAAGCTGCTCCTAGTAGTACTTACAATTAATGATCGAGCTTAGAATGTTTGTCACTATAAGTAGCAGTTTTCATGTAGCCCTCATCTTGCTTAACATAGAAATTTTTCTCTCTTTAGCCCAAGCATATTTCCCTGCTCTGTCATAAATATCTCTGATAGTATTCTTATCCTTGAAGGTCTGTTCAGATTCTTCCTTGACAGATAACGAATAATTTACAGCCACTGCACGGTCAAAATGTGTGCAAGTAGTTGGCAACAAGCAGTGACAAAGCCAAAACTCGGTACTAAAAGCACCAGGTGAATCTGTGACCGCCAGACCCCTTGTGCAAATGCAGCTGGTTCATGCAGAGACATCGATATTTTCCAAATAATGTCAACCTTTTGCTTTCTCACTTCCACTACTGTGTGCTGAATCTCCAAATAATGACTCAATTTTAATGGACTTTATTGAGAGTTAATTAATTGCAGAAAGCTTTGTGTGTTTTAGAGCAAGGCTTGTGATAATGATCATGAGTATAGGTCAAAGAAATTGTTTTTCAAAAAGATAGCCCTTGGCCTCTCACTGCAAGCCCACCTGTGTTGTTATTTGTTTTCAAGTAGCCTGTAATAACCACCAGAGGACTCAGACCTGTAGGTATTTTATAAAACTATCAATTCAGCTGATTTTTGTGTGGGGTTTTTTCAAAATATCATGAACAGGATGAAACAGAATATCTATAAAATGTGTAGCAGAACATATATTATTTAGGTAATAAAACTGTCAGCTTTTGCAAAATAAATTATAATTGAGAGCATATAATGAGACTAATAACATTATTTGGAATAATTAGTATACTAATGCTGTGCAAGGCAAAGCTGTTAGTTGTCAAGAGCGGTAATGTCTCACTGGGAAGTATGTTGAATAATTTCCCGTGAAGGATTTTATACAGGACCTATTCTTAGAAATAAACTCATAAACTCATTAATTAAAACTAAAGAAAAAAAAGGAGAGGGAAAAAACCGAACTGGAATCTTAAAATGATAAATCTGTGTTAGGAGGGAAATATACAAACCACAGACATTCTTTTACCCTGGTTAAATTCCATTTTTCGGGGAATACAGTGACAGAAAGTCTGCAGATTTTGCTAGGTTCTTAGGATCTTCTGCAAAGTGTCTACTTGTTGTCACTTCTGTAAAGTTACTGTTTTCTGATAGTTTCAACAAGTGAAAACATAATATAACTGGTATTGAAATACCAGAAGCATCAAACTGCCTTTCCAGAATGATGTTCTGAACTCGGATAAAACAAGAAGAAATTAAGTAGGCATTAATGAACAGATTATCATCTCCTGCGAGTGTAGCTGTCTTCAAGTACTCATTGCAAACAATCTAACTGATGAATCTTCAGATTTGGTATTTTTTCTACTTCCCAGCTGTTTGTGAAAATAGTTTGATTTTCATTACCGCTCTCATTTGTTCATTCTTGGATGGACTAGGTTCTGAAAACAGTGAGTTACGGCAGAATATTTCATTGTAATAGCTTTTCTCCCTAAAAGGAATTTTGAAATGTGTTGCATACTTAAATAATAAGTTCCATTTGTAAAAACACTATTTTATTAGTGTATAATAGATGGCATATTTTAAGAGGAGAAGTGTGTGTTTCAGAGTAATTTTACCCTCCCTAAGGTTCAGGGAAATGTCTTTGCTTTGTAAAACTACCAGCCTGATAAAATGCCAGGCAGGAACGGACTGAACTAGGGAGTGAGCAGGTTTCTGTGACACCTGGCTTTGTGCAAACCCGTAAGTGTTTGCAGAAATGGACAAGGTGAGAAAAAAAAGTGAAGACTAGGGATGCTTATCCTAATTATTGTTTCCCATTACAGCCTAAATGAAATTGAGTCCATTATTAACTTGGTGGGTTGTTCCTGCTGTTGCATGTCTGATTAAAAGAGCAAATTGCATTTCATGGATTGCCAGGGAGCAAAACTTGCAGTGCAGTGCAACTTGTCACTGCTATTTGCCTTATTATACATTAATCAATTCTGCTTTCCTCATTCCTGGTCTCTCTAGCTTGGAGAAAAGGAAACTAAGGGGTGACCTCATTAATGTTTATAAATATGTGAAGGGTGAGTGTCATGAGGATGGAGCCAGGCTCTGGTCACTGTCATCTAATGATAGGACAAGGGGTAGTGGATGTAAGCTGGAACGTAGGAGGTTCCACATAAATATGAGAAAGAACTTCCTCACAGTGAGGATGACAGAGCACTGGAACAGGCTGCCCAGGGAGGCTGTGGAGTCTCCTTCTTGGGAGATGTTTAAGATCTCCTGGATATGTTCCTGTGTGACTTGATCTAGGTGATCTTGTTGTGGTGAGGGGATTGGACTAGATGATTTTTCAAGGTCACTTTCAATCCCTAACATTCTGTGATTCTGTGATTCTCATCCCCTGTCTCCTTCACAGCTGTGCTCTTGGGATACACCGATAAGGGTGTCACCCTCCTGGGTGTCAGGAGGATGGCGCTGGGCTGTTCTCGGTGTCATGTAGTGATAGGACAAGGGGCAATGGTTGTAAGCTGGAACATAGGAGGTTCCGCATCAACCTGAGAAGGAACTTCTTCACAGTGAGGGTGACGGAGCACTGGAACAGGCTGCCCAGGGGGGTTGTGGAGTCTCCTTCTCTGGAGATGTTCAAGACCCGACTGGACAGGTTCCTGTGTGACTTGGTTTAGGTGATCCTGCTGTTGCAGGCGGATTGGACTAGATGATCTTTCGAGGTCCCTTCCGATCCGTAATGATTCTATGATTCTATGATTCTATGATAATCTTTAGAGTCAAGTTCGGGAATGGTTCCCACCCCATAAAAAACTCTAGTCTGTTTTTTGTTTTCTAAGTTTATTTTTTACGTCAGAGAAAAGAAACCAGAACAGACACATTTCTTCTTGGCTTTTGCTGGGCCACTTTTTGCTGGCTTTTTCAGACCACTGAAAAGAGTCTGGCCCCATCCTCTTGACGCGTCGCCTTTAGATATTTATAAGTATCAGGGAGCAAATTTTTAGACTTTGCTTTTGAAATTAACAACTGTGATGCCTACCTTCAACTTGGGAAAATGTTTGACACTTATTTCATTAGGTAAAGTACTTACCCCTATTTATAGCGTATCAAATCTATGGGAAAAGGTAAAACCTTTACCTTCTTTCATGGTACATTTTAAAAGGCAGACTCTCCTAGCCATTAAAAACATTCTAGATAAGATCAAAACCAACAGATTTTATTTAAGAAAGCCTTTTCTGGACAACTTATTTTACAGCCTTATTTAGCAAAATAGCTTCCTAAAAAAACCCCACAGAAGTATATTAGAATGAATATCAGAATAGGAATTCTTATATGAAATCAACATTTAACACAGTAGAGGCACTGTTTTATGTTATAAGTGAGGTTAAAAGGCAAGATGTGCATTAAGCCAACTGGTCTGGAGAGAAAATGAGAACTTCCAAGCTCCTTGAAATAGATCTCTTTGTGGCGAAATATCTAAGATTTTCTTCAACCAAGATAAACAATGTTCAATGGACAGCATTCATCAAGCGAGGAGAAAAGCAGATAAGAGAGCTCCAGATCTAATCAGACTTGTTAAATTTGGCCCTTAAACCATTTTGTTTTTCAATGATTTTTTCTTGTTTGCCATGTTTCTTTTTTTATCCTTTCTTCTCTTTGCTCTCTATAAAAAGCTATTGTTCTCGTAGGTTTCTGTACTGAAAGAATTTGAGATACTTGGGCAGAATGTGTTATATACAAGAGAGAGTTCACTGTCTACACAGCAGATTACACATATGTTTTCCATTAATGCTGTTGCTCTGAGTTTAGCAATGTGCATAAGAGCAAGATGAATACAGACTGTATTCCCATACCCAATCGCAGTTCGCTTCCATAGGTAGTGTAAAACAATGAAGCAAGGCACCCAACATGAAAGAGAGTAAAGAAAGAGAGGGAAGTAAAGAAAAAAGTGAAGAAAAACTCAAATTCATGAACAGAAGACTTAGTATAAAGCAGTTTTCAAACAGCTGAGCTTTTTTGTGGAAACCACTGGTGTTTTAAACCCACCCAAGTGTATCTACAATTCTGTACTGACCAGAACGCAGGGCAAAGAACCATTTATTTCAAATAATCCTAGAATGGCCCAGATTGGAAGGGACCTCCAAAGGTCACCTACTCCAACCACCCCCCTGCACTGAGCAGGGACATTCTCAACTAGATTAGGTTGCCCACAGCATTGTTCAGCCTCATCCTGAATACCTCCAGGGGTGGGGCCACAACTAACTCCCTGGACAACCTGTTCCAGTGTTCAACCACCCTCCTGCTAAAGAGCTTCTTCCTCACATCCAATTTAAATCTGCCCTTCTCTAGTTTGAAGCCATTGCTCCTTGTCCTATCACTACAGGATAGGACTTTGTAAACAGTCCCTCTTCAGCTTTCTTGTGGGCTCCCTTCAGGTACTGGACGGCTTCTATCAGGTCCTTCTGGAGCCTTCTCTTCTGGCTGAATAACCCCAGCTCCCTCAGCCTGTCTTTGTAGGATAGGTGCTCCAGGGCCCTCTCCATTTAATCTCATTCTGTTCCACAGAATCCAGAAGAGACAATGTGGGCTTGGACATTCTGTATCTTTTACCCCTTTTGTCCTACTGTTGGTCCTTTTGGGTCATACAAAGCTGCTGCATTGCAGCCGATGCAAACAGTCAGTCCCTTTCCCAAAGACATTTCTTCGTTCTGCTCTCACTCAAGCAATCTGCTAACCATGAGGTCATGCTCTGTGAGAAGTTGCCACAGCACTACCTTCACTAGAAGGTTGCACATGAGTTTTCACACTTTGCCCACAAAACTTTCACCAGTTTTCCAGCTATAAAACATTATCACGAGAGTAGCTTCGACCTGTTACGTGACCTGGGACACTTGGGGAGATGTCGCGTAGCACAGCTGGTTATCTGAACAAGGGAGACGTGCAGCATGGCAATAATTAGCACCATCGATGGATTATTGCTTTGTACCCAGATAGTACAAAGTCGTGTTTATCTTGCATACCACATCTGGGCTGATAAGCCTCGTTGATACAGAACACAGCTTTTTTCTCTCCAGTAAATTGTCATGCATGGGAGCTTTTCAAATTCACTTTTATCCGTGTTCTAGAAACTGTAATTTCGGACTCATTATTAATAAATATTTTAGGCAGTAATGTAACAAACTCACAAAGGTTCTCAATTAAATAAAAAACAAACAAAAAATTACAAGGCATTAGCACGTGTGAAGTCATTACAGTGCGAAAGAAGAATCTTACAGACTCACTTTAAAAAACTGCTGTTACAGTAAAGGTGAAAAAACCTTTAAAGGTTTAAAGGGTTTAAAGAGCAATTGAAACCTCTCAATCTTAGCACGTGCACTCTAATATCTCTCTTAGGGGTGTAGTCTCAAAGCTCCCATGGTCTACACTCTAATGTTAGTATTAATGTCTTTTTTATGATGATTCATTTCCCTTCCCTTTGGGAAAAATCCCCAAACCCACAGAATCACAGAATCACAGAACATTAGAAATTGGAAGGGTCCTCGAAAGATCATCTAGTCCAATCCCCCAGCCACAGCGGGATCACCTAGATCAAGTCACACAGGAGCAGCCCACAAATAATTCATGTGGGTATCGATTTTCAAGAAAGGGAGAACAGTTTTAGGGAATGCAGTGATCATTCCTATTAACAAAAACGGGAATAGCAGACAGATGTTTTTTCAAACATGTTCCTAAAAAAGGTCTAAAACCAGAGGTTACACTGAAAAACAGACAGTGCAGCCCCCCTGGGTTACTTGTGTCAGCACTATCTATACGGTTTAAGAATATTTTTTGCATAACATTTGATTTCAAATTCCATTCCAATTACTTGTGATTTGTTCTGTCTTTGGGTAAAGTGGAGACCTTGAATTTTCTTTCTATATCAGGGGAGTTGGAACTAGATGACTCCTGTGGTCTCTTCTAACCCTGACTGACTCTATGACTTGGTCTAGATGATCGTGCTGTGGTGGGGGGTTTGGACTGGATGATCTTTCAAGGTCCCTTCCAATCCCTAATGATTCTATGATTCTATATTGCAGTTATTTGAAAACTATTTTGCTGTCTCTCTTAGTCTTTTCTTTTCTAAACAAGTTACTTCCAGCCTTTCTTCACAAATTGCTATTCTTAAACCTCTCACTATTAGTTTGCTCTTTAGTTTTGTCTCAGTATTCCTACACTTTAAAAAGTTTGGTGTGTAGAGCTTGGCATAATAATCCTTCTGAGTCCTTATCAATGCTAAACTGATCAGAATAATTTAAATGATTACACTCCTTGTTGAAAAAACAATGTTCCTATTCAACGGTGTCTGGTGTAGTGACCTCAGCGCACTCCTAATCTGCTCGGGTGTGTACTTGTCTGGACACCATCAGGCAAACAGCTCAGTCCATAGGCAGCAGGCACCGTCTTCCTTCGGAGATGGCAGCTCAAGGGAGCTGTGGATAGGAAAACTGCGACTCTGTTACTGCTTCTCCTTTGCTCTGCCCAGGAAACCATCAGTAGCACCCTAAGGAGATGCTACATAATGGGGGGTACCTCTCTGGAGGCATTGCCACTGCCCTTGGCATTCAGTTGAGATAGATATGTGACACTGAGCATGTTCCTGCACCAAGCATCCTACTAATAAGACGTATGGCTTCCTGGCATAAACGCTTTAAGGATGAGTGCTTCTTCAGTCAGTAAGACAAGAGCAATCCTGTGCCTCCACTGTGGCAGTTTTCAAAAGTGACCGTGGTCTGCTTTATCTGTAGAAGAGCATTCAAGATCAGCTGGTTGGGCTTAATACCCTCTACAGTGAGATTGACTGGAGCTGGACATGGTTAGGATAAAGTCCAAGTTTAGTCTATTGCCAAGTTGAGCAGGATCTAGCTAAATAGGAAGTACAGCTTTAATCCATTTCGGAATGGCACTATTCGTCAGTGGCATCGTCGTGTTGATTTCTGTGAAGTTTGATCTCTAATGCTGTGGCCTGCCTCGAGAAAGAAGAGGAAAACTAACATCTAGCCTAACAGCTAACCTAAACCATGGGCTTTATTATTAACATTTATGATGTTGATGAGACAGATGTTAGTTTAATAGTGTTATAGGGATTTTTCCTTGAGAATACCTTTAAAGATCAGTACAATCCTGGCTTGTAGGCAACAAGTAGTGTCCTGTTACATGTATTTTAAAAATCATGATTTATTAGTGAAAAAGATCATCCAGTCCAATCCCCCTGCCAGTGCAGGATCACCTAGATCAAGTCACACAGGAAAATGTCCAGGCGAGTTTTAAATATCTCCAGAGAAGGAGACTCCACAACCTCTCCAGACAGCCCCTTCCAGTGCTCTGTCACCCTCACTGGGAAGAAATTCCTTCTTATATTTATATGGAACCTCCTGTGTTCCAGCTCACATCTATTGCCCCTTGTCCTAATATTGGATGCCACTGAGAAAGGCCAGGCTCCATCCTCCTGGCACCCACCCCTTCTACATCTATAAATATTAATAGGGTCACCCCTCAGTCTCCTTTATTCCAAGCTTAAAAGATCCAGCTTCCTCAGCCTTTCCTCATCAGGAAGATATTCCATTCTGTCATTTTTGTGGCTCTGTGCTGAATGCTCTCAAGCAGTTCTGTGTCCTTCTAGAACTGGGGGGCCTAGAACTGGACACAATACTCCATATGTGGTCTCACCAGGGCAGAGTAGAGGGGTAGGAGAACCTCTCTCGATCTACTAACCACTCCAATTCTAATCCACCCCAGGATGCCGTAGGCCATAAGGCACACTGCCGGCTCCTGGTCATCCTGCTGTCCACCAGGACCCCCACATCCATTTCTCCTACACTGCTCTCCAACAGGTCAGTTTCCAACCTATTTTGATACCTGGGGTTATTCTTTCCCAGATGCAAGATTTTACACTGCTCTTGTTATATTTCATTAAATTTCTCCCTGCCCAACTCTCCATTTGATGAGAATTCTGCAGACAAGGCTCTTCATGCCTTGGCCTTTCTGCCCTTGAAAGCTTTTGAGACTGAGAAAAAGACATTTCTGTACAGACTTTGTAAAAAGGCAGTCTTTGAAATTCTCCTTGATGTGGTATTTTAGACTTATTAGAAGGGTGAATCTAAGTACCATGTCAAGTTATAATCCAGTTCTTGGGTTTTTTTTTGCCTTAGGTCCCTCCAAACCTCCCCAAGAAAAAGAAACAGCCCATGCATTGCTGTTTTTCAAGTACTGCTGAGTAATTTGGCTTCGTGGTGTTTGTGTAAAGGAAAGCTTTTCTGGACAGAAGTGAATGAAAATATCAGTCTAAATGTACGTGTCTATTTTTCTAGAGAAGTAATCAGCTCCCCGAAAATTGTAAACGTTATTTCTGTACTGTCAGATTAGAGCTGAGTGCAGGAAAACATGCTTTTTAAACATGTGCTTTCTAAGTCATTATGTTTGAAAAAGGATATATCTTGATGCACTACAGCAGCGATCTGAGCTATCACGTTGTTAAAAAGGGATAATATTTCAGCATATCCCCCCTTTTCTGAATTCACTGTCTGCTTGAAAATGGCTGCAAGTAAAGTGGAATGAAGTCAGACCAGAGAAGACCTAAAACCCTACTGGCTAACAGTGAAAGCCCAGCTTACAAGTAAACAGAGGTGGATAGTTCATAGAATCATAGAATCATTAGGGATTGGAAGGAACCTTGAAAGATCATCCAGTCCAATCTCACTTGGCGATATAATGGCTTAAAATAGTGAAGCTGTTTAATTATAAATTGCCCAGCTGTGATCTCTAGTATCTGAGCATTAGATAAAAGTACTGCCTTGTTTTCAGTACTAAATTCATTATCTGTCCCGAGTCTTTTAAAATTGCACTTAGGTTGTGCCTTCAAATGACAAAAGATGTGACCCTCTCAGCATTTATTTGGGTCTTTCATTACTAGTGTTTCTCAGCAACAGAGTGAAGGCAATGTTCCAGATAAATACAAAAAGGTCTGAATATTCTAGTGACTATATCAGTACAATGTGGATTAAAAGGAGTGAGATTGAGCTAACCTATGAATTCATTATTATAAATTACTTTCTACTCATCAGAATCAAGCTCATTGCTTTTGTAGCTGCTCTGAGGTAAAAGCCAGCCTCATCTAGAGTGGAGTGTCCCTGCTCATGGCAGAGGAGTAGGAACTGGATGATCCTGTGGTCCCTTCTAATTGTAACTGACTGTGTGACTTGGTCTGGGTGATCCTGCTGTGTCAGGGGGATTGGACTAGATGATCTTTCGAGGTCCCTTCCAATCCGTAATGATTCTCTGATTCTAGGTAGGATTTGATTCACTGAGGCTGACATCCTTTTTAAATGCTTCAGATACAAACATAACACCTCAACTTTCACTGCTCAGAAGGGAACAAAAGCACGTGGCAGAGCTGGCAAAACTAAAAAGAAGGTACAGGCTGCACAATGTGCAGAAGGAGCCACTGACATAATCACTAAACAGAAAATTTCCCAGGAAATCGTGGGAGAAGAGTAGGATTCAGCTTTCCAAATAGATGCACGTGAAGAAGTTAAGAAATGGAGGCTCTCAAAGCAGTGCTACCTACCTTAATCCACGTCAGTGGGGTTGAACGTGACTCAACTTTGGACCTATAGTTATGCACCAGTATAAGGCTTCTGGCAGGAACTGGAGTTCTGCATCTGCTACACACGTCAGTTAGCATTTCTTAAAAAAACCTTTATATGTTCTTTATGCAGGTGAAATACTGATGAAAGTGACTGATGTAAGCAAATGGCAGCTCCCATGTCTTCTGGCAGTTGGCACTTTGCCCATACTCACCATCTCTTGATAAATCTCTAGATGATTTCACAGTGCAAGTCTTCCAAACCTGGTAGATTTGGATTTTAGATGTCTCTAAACATCAGTGTACACTGGGAGTAGTTGGGGTGGAGCAGATCTTCCCTGTGACATCTCTCCCAGTGCAGTGTGTGTGGTGGTAGCTGCAGGGGTGTTGATAACCACCTCAGTGTTTTGGCTACTGCTGAGCAGGGTTCACACAGCACCAAGGCTGGGAGGCTTTTTCTTTTCTAACAGTGTCCCCAACTGAGGAGGGCTGAGGGATGGGCCTTACCTGACCCAGAATGACCAAAGGGATATTCCAGCCCATATAACATCTGCCCAGATATAAAAGCCAGGAGAAAGAAGGAAAGAGGGACAATCATCGAGGTTCCTGGAGTGTGTGGAAGATAACTTCCTGACACAACTGGTGAAGGTGCCAATCAGGGAAGATGCACTCAGGGACCTGCTTCTTGTGAACAGGGAAGATCTTGTGGAGGTTGTCTAGGGCACAATGATCATGAGTTGATTGAGTTTTCAATCATTGGAGAAACAAGGAGAGGGACTAATGAAACCATTCCTATTCAGGAGACTGATTGACAAAGTCCCTTGAGAGGCTGCCCTAAAAGATATAGGAGTCCAGGAAGGCTGGACATACTTCAAGAGGGAAGTCTTAAGGGCACAGGAGTAGGCTGTTTCCATGAGACAAAAGATGAGTAGGTGGAGAAAGAGACCAGCTTGGCCAAGTAGAGATATTTGGCTGCACCTCAAGAAGAAAAAAAGAGTCTACAACCTCTGCAAAAAGGGGCAGAGCTCTCATGAAGGCTTTAAGGATGTAGTCAAACTCTGTAGAAAGAAAATCAGGAGGGCCACAGAACAGCTAGAGCTCAACTTAGCTACAGCTAAGTAATAACAAAAGGAGGAACAGGGAAAATCTCCATCCCATTTTGGATCCAGATCTCTTTCTATGACAAGATGGGGTCATATGACGATTGGATGAGGGACAGGCTGTGGATATTGTTTACCTGGAATTTTGAAAAGCCTTTGACACTGCTCCCCATGGAATTCTCCTTGATAAACTGGCTGCTCCCAGCTTGGACGAGCACACAATCTGCTGGATAAAACACTGGTTGAACAGCTGGGCCCAAAGAGTGGTGGCTAATGGAATTAAATCCAGCTGGCAGCCTGTCAGAAGTGGTGGCCTCAGGGGTCCGTGTTGGGACCACCTCTGCGTAACATCTTTATTGATAATCTCTATAAGGACATAGAGTGTATCACCAGTAAGTTTGCAGATGACACCAAGTTAGATGGGAGTGTTCATCTGCCAGAGGGTAGGGAGGCTTTTTGGAGAGACTTGGATAGATGGGAGCAATGGGCCAATGTTAATGGCAGGAGCTTCAGTAAAGCCCCTTGTATTCGGCACTAGTGAGGCCACATCTTGAGTACTGTGTCCAGTTTTGGACACTTCAGTACAAGAGAGATGTGGGGTGCTGGAGCAGGTGCAGAGGAGGGCAACTAAGCTGGTGAAGGGCCTGGAGAATAAATCGTATGGGGAAAGACTGAAAGAGCTGGGGCTCTTTAGTTTGAAGTAGAAGAGGCTGAGAGGAGACCTCATCACTCGCTACAACTACCTGAAAGAATGTTGTGGAGAGGTTGGTGCTGGTCTCTTCTCACAAACAGTTAGTGATAGAACAAGAGGGAATGAGTTCAAGTTACAACAGGGGAGGTTTAGACTAGATATTAGGAATAATTTTTTCCCAGAAAGGGTGGTCAGTCACTGGAATGGGCTTCCCAGGGTGGTGATTGAGTTGCCATCTCTGGATGTGTTTAAAGATCGTTTGGATGAGGTGTTGAGGGATCTGGTTTAGGGGTGAACTTGTAAGGTAGGGTAGATAGTTGGACTCGATGATCCCAGGGGTCTTTTCCAGCCAGAGTGATTCTGTGATTCATTGATGGCTTTTTGTCCTCTAGAGCAGCTGCTACATGCATTGGGCCCTGCTTCTTAGAACAGCTGCTAAACACCTTCTGCTGATGGGAAGTAGAGAATAATCTTTGTTATTTGCTGTTGCGTCTGTGCACAGCTTTTGCCTTTCTGCTTTATTGAACTGTTGCTGCCTTTACGTGCTCTTGTTATATTCTCCTCTCCTCTATCCATCCAAGAAGGGGCAGTGACAGGGCAGCTTTGGTGGACTCCTGACACCCAGCCAGGGCCAAGCCACCACACAGTGTTTCTGGGGCCACGTTCAGTGGAAAGCCACACAGGAAATGTTGCTGTGTGCATTGAATATCTATTATTATAGTAATTACATGTGATATGGAAAATATGTTGTTCATAATTACAAATACACAAAGAAGACTTATTTTATTGACATTAATAACAGAAGCAAGTAATTTTCCAGATCAGGTAACTGAAAAACATCTGCAAGACCTTTTTTATATTAAGCCAATGTCTCTTTGCTTCATAGAATCATAGAATCATTAGGCATTGGAAGGCACCTTGAAAGATCATCTAGTCCAATCCCCCTGCCACAGCAGGATCACCTAGACCAAGTCATACAGTCAGTCAGGGTTAGAAGGGACCACGGGATCACCCAGTTCAAACTCCCCTGCCATGGGCAGGGAGACACCACCCTTGTTCAGACTGGCCAGAGCCTCATCCAGCCTGCCCTTAAACACCTCCAAGAACGGGGCCTCAACCATCTCCCAGGGCAACCCATTCCAGGCTCTCCCCACTCTCACGGTGAAGAACTTCCTCCTCACATCCACTCTAAATCTACCCATCTCCAGCTTTGCTCCATTCCTCCTAGTCCTGTCACTACCTGACATCCTAAAAGCCCCTCCCCAGTTTTTTGTAGGCCCCCTTCAGATACTGGAAGGCCACAATAAGGTCACCTGGGAGCCTTCTCTTCTCCAGACTGAACAGCCCCAACTCTGTCAGTCTGGCCTCATAGGAGAGGTGCTCCAGCCCTCTGATCATCCTCGTGGTCTCATGCCCACACTCGAGTGGTTGTTGACATTGTAAAGAAGATGACTGGTGATTCAAACCTAAAAGGGAAATCCTGTGTACACTTAAAGAAGAAAATGAAGAAAACAATACATGTAACACAAATGTTCAAACCTGGATCTTGGAGAGGGTGACCCAGAATTTGGAGACAAGGAATCACACGTGACGCTGTGGGAAAAAGTGAAGATCACAGGCTTCTCATTAAAAACAACAGCAAACCTTCAAAAGTTGCTCTACTGGGATCAAAACCCCAGCTATTTTAGCCTTCGTGCTAGCTGAGAGGTGTTCTACTGACAGAATGGCTCTTGGTTGTACTAAATTGTGTCAAATTACACGCAGCAGTCATATAACTTGTATTACTGTCCGTGAGGGACAAAGATGAAGCCACTTATTTTACTTAGGACTGTGAGATATGTTTAAATTATACTGCCAGGGATAAAAGGCTAGAGCTTCATTAAGTAAGCTGCTCAACCTTTGTGCTTACTCCAGTTTTCAAACTATTATCCTACAATCACAGTGCATACCTTTGAAATAAGATTGCAGTCATCCTTTGATGAGAGAGCCTGTTTTTTCCTTTTGCTTTGCCTTGCTACTGAGTAGCAGATACATAATTTATATTAACCTTGACTTCTTCTTCACCTACAGCTTCTCCTGATTTTATAACGCACGGGAGAATCCTTTTTTCTTTACAAGTGAAACATGAAATAAGTATTTCCCCTATATAGATAGTTTCTTTTTATTTTTTTCAGAGGAATCAGCGTTCGTAAAGCTCTGTTCCTGGCTTGCAAGAAGCAGCAGCTTGTTTTCAGCCCTCAGACTTGTCCAAAATCAATCTCTGGCTTTGGGTTGGATTTGCATAATATTCCTCCCGTAGTGGAGTTTCAGAGTGCAGGAGGGAGCGATGGGGAGCTCCGGTTAAACACCGACGACACAAAAGTGCCGCTGTTGCTCTCAAGTGCTCACTTTTACACACCTACGTCCTTTGCAGAGTGCGAAACCCAGCTCTTTGCAAAGTCGCACACAATTGCATTAAGAACAGTGTTTGCACTGAAAGCATTGTCATTAGAATGTCTCAGTTTCTCAGTACAAAGGCTCTATGGCTCACTGCCCTCCTGATAGTTCAATTATTTAGTTGTAATCATGTAGCAGAGCAGATATTGATTTCCTGGGTATTCAGATTACACCTCTAAATGCAAGAGCTAGCAAAAGGGCTTTATCTTTAAAAATTATACACTGTTTGGTAGAGCCAGCTGGTTCCAGCGCAAAAGAACTTATTCTTTTATTTTAATAGTGACATTATAACGAGCATCTGTGGGGGTGTTTCGTTAAGGCTATATTCAAATTCAATGAGCCTTACTTATTTTGAGAAATACCTTGTTCTCAAGTAGCTTGTGAAGCTTCATAAATGTGCATAAGGAAAATTAAATCAGTCCTCGGGACCTGTGGATATACCAACACATTTGTAATGGTGTATTTGTGTGTGCATCAATTTTATGGACATTAAAAACCCTCAGCATTTATTCTTGATACGTATCAGATGGCAAGAGCTGGCTATGCCAGTCATTTTTTCTCTTCTAAGTGGTTCTCCCTTCCCAACATGAAGCAAAGAGAAAACTGAGAAGTCAGTTCCTTCAACAGAGTGAACCTGAAATATGCTTTCAAGATGTGGGATCTGTCTGTGCTCAGAGATAGCCTATTTTAGAAGAGGAGGGTCTGACACACCAGAGGGCTCTGCTGCCATCCACCATGACTTATATAGGCTGGAGAGTTGAGCAGAGAGGAACCTAATGACATTTGGCCGGACCAAGTGTAGAGTCCTGCATCTGAGGAGGACCACCTCAGTCGTCAGTATAGTTTAGGAGTAAGTTGTTGGAGAGTAGCCTTGGAGAGAAATGTCTTGGAGTCCTGTAGACAGTGAGCCGACATAAGCTGCCAATGAGCCCTTGCTGCCAAGAAGGCCAGTGGTATTTTGAGGTGCATTAAGATGTGTGTGGCTAGTAGGTCTAGAGGGATTGCCCTCCCCATCTATGCTGCCCTGGTGAGGCCACATCTGGAGTACTATGTGCAGGTGTGGGCTCCCCAGTTCAAGAGAGACAATAGACTACTAAAGAGAGTCCATTGGAGAGCAACAAAGATGATTGCATGTCTGGAGCATGTCTCTTATGAGGGAAGGTTGATAAAGCTGAGAGCTTTAGCCTGGAGAAGAGAAGACTGAGAGACCTGATCCAGACCTATAAATACCTCATGTCTCCCACAAATGTACTCAGATTCTATAGAACTTTATCCTAATGAATCACTAGTCTAATAATCCACAGGATAGCTGCTTTCAGTTAGTACATATGATTTCTTTTCCCCCTTAGTCAATACAAATGAAATGACTAAAATATGGAAGAATCTTTGGCATCTGAAAATCGAATGTCTGTAGGGCTGTACTATCATGTACACATAGGCAGGCAATCCTGGGTTTGGACTTAAAACATCCAAACTAGGACTCAAAACAATTCTCATAAAATATCGTTCTTACTTAATCCTTGCTTTTACCAGTTTTTACTGAGAAGGTAGACATCAGCCTACATTTGTTATCAAAGTCTGTCACTTGTTTTAATTAGCCCATTGCAAGTGGGCTACCCTAGAGAAGTCTGTGCGATCCCAGACAGCTTTTTACTCCTGACCATAACTGTAATGTACCTACAGAAAGGAAGACCTTTTTCTGCCTCAGATTGTTGCCCACTTACAGTGACAAATGTATTGAGCAACATCTGCTTTAAATAGTTGTTTGAGACTCCCTTGCTTGGTAAACTCCTAAGAAAAAACCTTTGGTTACAAATGTTCTCGTTTAGGATTGATGAGTATGAGCTGGATAGAGACAGATGGAACCTAAAGAAGGTTCAGTCATCTCACACTAAAGTAAGATGTGTTTGCTTCCACCCATGCACCTCTTTTTACATAATATCCCACATATCCATCTACCTTCACCCAGATTCCACATCACTAATTTTACTCTTTTAAATGGGAGGAGAAAAGCAAGTTTTCTCTACAAGCCAATCTCTCTCACTGCTTCTACTCAAAGTATTCTTATTTTTTTCCATTATGCTTTATAAAAATGTCAAATTTATTGTGGATTGGAATCCACAATTGGCTCCTCCTTTTTCTCCATTTTTTAACATGTTGCACCAAAATGTAGATGAGTTTTTCGCCATCTAGTCAAGTTAAAAATCTATGGAACCAAGTGGAAGTGCTTTAACATGAGATGTTTAGTAGAGGAGCTTAACCGGTCACGCAATGGTTACAACATTCACCTCGGAGTTTCTCATCCCTGACTGGATAGCCCACAGCAATGTGGTCGTGATAGTTTCTGGCAAAGTGGAAAATTTTGGGCTGAGTGACTTGGCATTTGCACCGCACTTTGTTTTAGCCATTAAGACATTAGATAAAATATGATTCAGCCCCAGTTACACTCGGTTTAACGCTGTCAGTACCGATTAGGCATGCTCCGAGAAGGAATGCCAAGTCAAACCCCTCGGGAGTTTAAGCAAAGGAACACTTAGAATGGGATTACTCTCATGCACCTTCAGGCGTATAAAGATATCAGAATCTGAACTAATTGTTCCAGCCTGTGTGAAGGAGAGAAGAGGCATCTTCTGAAGCCTTTAATTGCATGTATTTCATATGCCTCATGGATGAAGTGAATCCCTTTTGAGGATGCCACTGTCTCTAATATGACTTTTAAATCGACATTAGGTGATGAGCTCAGTGGAACTTTAGTTATTCCATGTTTAGCTTCTGTGTCAAATGGAGCTGATGCCTGATCCAGACACTTGGCTGCTTTGTCAGATATGTCCACATTTTGAGTGATGTCTCCCAAAGTCATTACTACGTTCTCCTGTAGGAACTCCAGTTCCATGTTGTGTGTTGCCTTCATGACATCAGAACTCCTTGAGAATTCAGGGTGTTGCGAGAAAAAGTAACCCAGAATGCTATTGACTGAAATAAGACAAAGTTTGTCCTGTTTTGCCACTTCAGTACTAGTTTTTTATTTCCTTTCTAAGTCTAAGCAAACATTAGGACTGATGTGCAGCTCGTGTTGCTGATGTTTACTACTACATGTGCGTGATACAGGAATAAGTTCAAGTGGCACATCAATACCAGCTGCTTTTTATAATGAGACAGTCACTAGCAATTACAAACCTAATTAAACAGAAATTGATTGTCCAGGTACCCTCAAGCTAAACCTTTATTTGATAGTCCCAACTGAGAGTTTCTAGCCTCTTTTTAGATAAGAACAAGGGCTTTATTTGCCACATGAAATAGGATGAATTTTAGGGGTTTCTAGAAGTGACTTGGTGGACTTACCACAAAAACATAAATAAAACACCAAGGTTGATTGAGACTTTAGTTTATTAATGAACAGACTTAGCTAATCAGGGTGCTGCATCTTAGCATTTGGTCAGACGACACAAGCAGCAAAAGATCCCAACACCATGGATGTTTACAGCTGTGTTTAAAGCTAGCACACTGCTAGCTTTAGAGCAAAACCATTCAGATCATAGAATCATAGAAAGTTTAGGGATTGGAAGGGACCTCGCAAGATCATCTAGTCCAATTCCCTTGCCATGGCAGGATCACCTATAGACCAAGATGCTTTCTTTGTTCCTGACCCAAGACACTTCATCTTCAGAATGCTGGGCAGAACTCCTTCTGAAACATGTAACTTATCAGCAACTTGATCTAACACTTGGTTCGAGATCTTCTTCTAAAAATACAGTTTCTGCATCTATTTTAATTCAAAGACTAATTTCATTCAAAAAGCCCTCACATTCTCTGCAGCATCTGAGTAAAACAATAGTTCATCCCTTTACAGATATTTCACAATTACTTATAAAATATGTCAATAGTCCTGGAACCAAGGATTGAACTCTACTCTTCATGTGTTTGGTTTATTTATTTGTGTTTAATTTTGCTTTAAGAAAGAAGTTCTAGGAAAGCATAAATGTTTTCCTTAGTGATTATTTAGCTTGCTTAACCACATATAAAAACCTAAACCCCAAAAGCTAAATAAACCTCTCCCCAAAAACCAAACTTAAAACCAAACAAAACCCCTCCAGCTAAACAAACAAAACCCCGCACACGCCTAATGTGTTCTTCTTATTCCTGTTTTGTTTTCTCGAGCAGCACTTTTAGAATTGCAGTTCCCATATTAGATTTATTGCTGAAATAAGCTAGATTTTTGAAGGCAGAGCAGAAGTCTTGTGATACAACTCCAAAGACTAATATTAGGCACATCTGCTTCTCCCCCATGTACCTGTCTAGCAAAGATGCTTTAGAGATAGGGGGAAAAAACCTTGATAACCTTTACATTCTCCCTGGTATTCCCTGTACCTTTTCAAAGCTTAGGGTTATATAACAGACCTGGAAATGAACCCCTCAGAGAATGCTTCAGTGTAAGCTTTTACTTGGTCTCCAATCGCCTTCCTTCCAGTGACTTCCATGGCTTGTTTTCTTCTGTGGCTTCTTCTTTCTCCTTTGCAGCTAAGAGCAATGGACGTGACGCATTGTGAGGAGCCTCAGCTGTTCTCCAATTACAGAATAAAACATTTAACTCAGTAGTTACTACAATAAGACATTAAATGGAAAAGAGATTTGTCAGCTGAGAAAATTCAATTCAGAGCTGGGTAGAGCGTTGTCTTTTTCAAGTAGTAATTTGGGGGTTAGGAGAAAGTTTGGAAACGAGGTAGAAGAACATGTCCTTCAGGAGAATGGGACGACAGTGACAAAAATGGAGATATTTTGGGTTATGAATACACAGGGAAAGCTAAATAACCCCAAGGAAAGGAATGAAATGAGAAGATGTTAGAAAGCCTAGGTGAGAGAATGACAGTTACTGAAGCTTCTGAAATTTGAAAACTTCAGCCTATGAGAAGTACCAAAACGCAGCCTTTTCTGTGCAGAGCACTGCAGAGTGCACACAACACTCAGAGCACTGCGTAGGCTAACCTGGATAAACAGAGAACCTGTCCTCATCCGTCCTTTGAAAGGTCATCAGACATCTTTAATATATACTGAAAAAAACAAAGTTTAAATTGCCTGCATGGCTTGTGTTTTTTTGTACTTGCAGTATCCCTTCTGCATAATCAGGGGTTTGAGCCGTGGGAACAGAGCAACAAATGGCACCGTTGGCACTATTATCCTTCCTAGAGTTCCACTGCAGATAATCAGCCTTTCACCAATCAGGTTAAATATTCATACATTATACCTTTTTATACATATATTAAAAATAGTTGATTTCATGCTCTGACAAGCAGATGCAATTCCAGGTGTCTACATTTTTCATACCTTTTGTGTGAAGATCAATGCAGATCAAACCAAGCTTCTTCCTTTATACCTGCCTTCCCACTGTCATCTCCCAGTGTCATGTCTACATTTTTAGAAAGAAAATCCCATTCCTTTGGTGGGATTCTCACACTGTCCTTTGATGCCTCTGCTGCCAGCCGCTGTGTGAGGTGGGCATCGGCAAGAGGGGTTACAGGAAGGCAATGTGTTTGTGCACGAATGAGTACATAGGGTCAGCACCTACAGTTATGAAACCTGACATGTAGGGACTGTATAATGTAAACCTTTGCCCTCATGTTTGGGTTTTTATATATATTAACTGGGGTTGTTCAGCCTGGAGAAGACAAGGCTCTAGGGGGGACCCGATAGCAACCTTCCAATACCTGAAGGGGGCCTGCAAGAAGGCTAGAGAGGGACTGTAGTGATAGGGTGAGGGGCAATGGTTTCACATTAGAGAAGAGCAGATTGAAATTGGATGTTAGGAAGAAGTGCTTTAGCAGGAGAGTGGTTGAACACTGGAACAGGTTGTCCAGGGAAGCAGTTGAGGCCCCACACCTGGAGATGTTCAAGGTGAGGCTGAACAGGCTCTGGGCAATCCAATCTAGTTGAGGATGTCCCTGCTTACTGCAAGGGAGTTGGACTAGATGACTTTGGAGGTCTCTCCCAACCTGGGCCATTCTATGATTCTATATGCTTCTTAAAATAGAGGTGTCTAGGAGAATAAAAGGTAAAACAATTATTCCAAGCCTTAATATTAATATTAATTCAGACCTTTAAAATTTTTAATCTGTAATTCCCCCGACTTTGTATTGATGCATATTACCTATAGAATTTTGGTGGGGTATATAAATGCTAATGCTGTTTGAAATGACTTAATTTTTCTGTTCCTTTGATCTTGTAGTATGGTAGCTTCTCCTGTGTTCCTCATAAACATAATTCACGGAAGTTCTCAAGCCTTGTAGGCTCAGGGTGCTGAAGGGTGGTGATTTTTCTATAGGTAATTTCTCTGTACCTACTCATATGTTTGACTTACCTGCATTCCTCCAGCCTTGGGTTTACATGACAAGGTGAAAATTAAATACAGTCCTTAGTTCTATTGTATTTAAATTCCAAAATGGAACTTTGCACACAGTTGCAGGCTACTCAAAATGTGATTCTTGCTGCATAGAGATGCTCCTCTCTAGCACAATCTGAAAGAGCACGTAGGTGCTGGTCTCTTCTTACAAGTAAACAGTGATAAGACTAGAGGGAACAGCCTAAAGCTGCATGAAGGGAGGTTTAGGCTGGACATTGGGACAAGTTTTTTCTCTGAAAGGATGTAAAGCATTGGAACAGGCTGCCCAGGGAGGTAAAGTCCTTATCTCTTGATGTGTTTAAAAGTCATATAGATGAGGTGCTTAGAGATATGTTTTAGGGCTGATAAGAATAGGGTTAAAGGTAGGACTTCATGATCTTACAGGTCTTTTCCAACCTAAATGTTTCTGTGATTCTAAGCATCTGAGCTTTAATTCCGGTCAAGTACTGTTTACCTGTTCTGTGACTCATCATACATCAAGTCCAATGCGATGGCTCATTATCAACAGCTCAACAGCAGCCCTTATCTACATCCATATTAAAACATCGAAGACATTGAACAGATATGAGGTGTTTTAAAATAACAAAGCACGTGTGAAGGAAAACAAATAAACTAGAGTTTGCCAGAGAATATTGCATCAGTCAGTGAAGTACCACAGTATCCAAAGTCTCTCAAGGCCTGTCATGGTGAGTCAGACTTTCACGGTCCTGGCTCCAGTAGGTAGGAGGGGAGAACATTGTAGATGTGCTTTCCCTGGCCACTTTTGGCAGCCACAATGCTGAAGTGTGACAGAAACAGAACAAACTTACTGTTTCAAGTGTTAAAATTTACCACCGGTAAGAACCTCCGCAGAACAATTCATCCTTTCTATTTTAGCTAGCAAGCAGAGGGTGGGATGAATCAGCCTCTGGAGGTGCTTTGATGACTTGATGGTGACTGGATGTGACTGCATGGTCAGATGACCCTCTTAGGCTGCATACCTAAGTTTTTGATGGTTTAATGCGATTGGGATGAATCAAACACAGTGTAGCACAGCTGAAGAATGCAGAATGGGGACGCATTCATATAGTCTAACAGCGAGGAAGCTGGCATAAAGGCTTGAGTGGAATAGAATTAAAAGACAATATTAAATTTGGGTTTAGTCAAATTCTTTATTAAATTGTATTTATCTTACAATTTAGCAAATGTTTCCAAAGATAGATGATAAAGGCAGCACAGATGGCACCATTTGATGGCTACAGCATGAAATGCCCATTTCCTATAAATACAGACTTTGGGAAATTCTCCTTAGAACCAGTAGCATATGAGTAAATAATTAATAGCAATGCTAAATATTCATTAAATACAGGAAAATGCTAGGAAAATATATAATATCTTATTTCATCAGTTAATCAATTCTGTTGTTTCACACTTTACATGGAACTTTTACTAAATCCAACGGTTTACTAATTGTGGAAGCCAAGAAGAGAGAGTGTAATTTGGAATGGTGAGAATACCTGTTGAAGAGCATTTTTTAATATTAAATCAAGAATGATATAAGGCCTGTTGGCCTGAGTAAATGACTATTAAGATGGTGCATTAGAACAGATGAGTTATCAAATTCCTGAAAAGCTGGAACTTTGATATTAGGATTATATAATTAAGCTAGTTTTATGAAGTTTATTAGAAAAATAGAAAAGGTTTGAAGGCATTACATATAGTCAAAGATTTTATGCATTTTTAGGAATGTCTTTAAATCACTTGACATTGTGCTGTGTGCTGTGTCATTTAAAATATCGAGTGATGACTGTGTAGGGGAAGAAAGAGCAAAGCAGCTGTAGGACTGCGCATACAGTAGGGACTAAGAACTACATGTGCAAGTGCTGCAAGGCTGACAGTAGTATAGTAGTACATCTTTAACATTGCCTCTTCCTTTATTTCCTGTGATACCTCCTTTCCTGTTGTGATAGGCAATCACTAATCCCACTGGAGAACTGTTCCAGATGCAGAGCTATTTCCTGAGCCTCACTGAAAATTAAATAAGAAGCAGCTTTCTGTTGAAATTGCAGTCCCTGGAAGAAGATGTGCTGCAAGCCTTGGCTTTGCAGGGACATGATGAAAAATTCTGGTGAACTGCCAGTGCATTCTGTGCATGAGGCTGAGCTTTAACTAACTTGATCAACTTAGGTGTCAACTGGCCTGTTGTCATAAACACAGTTAGGTAGGAAGACTATTTGATGACTCCAAGTTGCTTTAAATTTAGACTTTTTTTTAATCAGCAGTCAGATAGTTCAGACTGGTCATACTTTGTGCACAAAGACCTTCACAAATGTCCCTTTCTCATTCTTTCTTCTAGATTGTATTATTCTTTGGCATGGGGATAACAGCATCTGTACAGGTGGAAAAGGAACTATTCAGATGAATCACTTTAGAGGAGTTATGTTGAAGCTAGTAGGGGTGTTCCCATTAAAGTGATGTGCCCGTGTTTTCAGTCATTTTTAATCTGGTTATACTTAACCTTATTGAACATAATTTGTTTCTGACAGCTGTCTGTGGCAGCTTAGATGAATTTTGGTTGCTATTTCTTTATCAAAAAAATCAGAGGAAATGTTCTCTGCAAATACAGAGAACTTTCACAACATAAATTTTGGAAACCTTTCCACTGAGCACTTGATTCAATAAGGAAAGTGGAATTTGTACCAGAGTGGTGCTTTCTCTTTCTGATAAAATTAATCTCAATTTTATGATGTAAAGAACTTTTAAAAAAATACAAGTTTCACAAGTTTCTGAAAGGGACACAGAGAAGCACAGGATTGGAGATTGCCACACTGAGATGTTAAGTGTGGCCTGAGCAAGGAACCTCGCTCTGAAATGAGGAGCCTGGGGAGAGTAAGACAGATGAGTTGCCAGAAGTTTAAGGCAGGCTGGTAGTTCAGACCAGTCTTTATTGCTGGAATGTATGACAACTGCGTGCTCTGGTACGTATGTCATGCTCCCTGCAATGAAAGGGTGGCAAACTGTTAGAGTGAATCATTACTAGGGGATAAAAACAATGCCACTTGCCTGTTTTTTTCCCCCCCTCCAAAGCCAGAAATTGTATACTGATTAAGTAGGCAGAGAATGGTCAAGATGAATAAACAGAGTCCTGATGAATTAACCTTGTTCCTACATCCAGTACAAAACATCTGTGGCAATATTCTAAGTCACCAAGAGCTCAAGTTTGAAAACATTGGTCATTAGTGATGCCTTCTTTGTTTTCTGCAGGCTTAACTTGGGGAAGGTTCTCTTGAGAACTGCTGAGAGCTCACAGCTGCAGTTGTCTATAAGAACTGCTCTGAAAAGAGAAAATGCATTAATGTGAACTATGTTAATGGAGTTTGATTTTAAATTGTGCTCCTTCATAATCCCTCTGCTTTATTTACAATAAATTTACACCCCTTCCTCTTATTAAGATGCTATGAAGAGTCACATCATTACTTACAAAACATTCAGATACTGCATACTCACTGCCATAGAAAAGCTTGTTTTAATTACATGAGACAGAGGGCTGCACTATGAGCAAGAGGTGAAGTCAAATCTACTTTGTTTATCGATGTGTTCAAAGTGGACCACTGAATATAGGAATTGCATTAGAATGTAGGAAAAAGTGACTAGCAAGCTTATCTTTGGCATTTTCCAATTATTTTAGCATTTCACCTTATAGCTTTAAAGATATGCTAAGAATTCTTTTGTGTGTAACATTATTGTTGTGAAGTAAGACTGGATGTATTCCACATTTAGACTAAAAGAAGGAATGTCTGAAGGCCAGCATGTTTATTGTCATTGGAACAATGCAAGATGCTCTCCAGAGCCCTGATGGGATTGGCAGGGCCTCAGCAGTTGACTTAAGGGAGTGTCTAGGATACGATGTTTAGAACAATCAAGACTTGGATCATATTTGAATGCGTTAGTGTCAGAAGGAGAATAAAAACAACCGCTTTCCCTGAGGGAGAAAAAAAGAGCAGAAATGTTCATGAATCCTACAGGAACCACAATGGGTCATGAGATTGATGGCAAGTCAAAATTGGAAATGTTTTTTAGCAATGTTCTGGGCAATGAGTTACTCCACTCCCACTCCTTCAAGAAATATGCAGTGAATCAAAATAAAACACTTTAAAACTAGCAACACTTTTGTTTTTTTGTTTTAAAAACAGCCTTTTAAGATCTCAAAGGCTTGTTGATCACTTGTGAGCTCATATATTATAGTTATAGGGACATGACAAAGGTACAGAAAATAGACTTGATGTTCAGTCGATGAGATTGGAATGGAAAAGAACTAAAGCTTTTTTGTAACAGAGAACATGAGCTTATATAAACAACTGTGGGATGTGTAAGGGATCACGATAATGTCAGACTGAAGCATGTGAGTCTGTGGGTGTCCCTCACCGAAGAGGGGTTAAAAGTCATCTCACTCCGTTGGTGGCATTAGAAGTGTTATGTCTGATAATGTAATAATCTAGAGCTTTAAGGCTTTGGATAGACAGCTACTGGATCCAAGAAGATCTGGGCAAGAACAACCCCAGGTACCAGTGTGGGTTGGAGACTGACCAGTTGGAGAGTAGTGTAGGAGAAATGACCCTGGCGGTCCTGGTGAACAGTAGGATGACCATGAGCCAGCAATGTGCTCTTGTGACCAAGAGGGCCAACAGCATCCTGGAGCGGATCAGAATGGGGGTGGTTACCAGATAGAGAGAGGTTCTTCTGCCCCTCTACTCTGCACTGGTGAGACCACATTTGGAGTATTGTGTCCAGTTCTGAGCTCCTCAGTTCAAGAAGGACATGGAGCTGCTGGAGGGAGTCCAGCATAGAGCAATGAGGATGATGAAGGAAGTGGAACACCTCTGTTATGAGGAGAGGCTGAGGGAGCTGTGTCTCTTTAGCTTGGAGGAGACTGAGAGGCGGCCACATTAATGTCTACAAATATGTGAAGGGTGGGTGTCAGGAGGATGCTCTTCTCAGTGTCGTCTAGCGATAGGATGAGGGACAATGGGTGTAAGCCGGAACATGGGAGGTTCTGTATAAATATCAGAGGGAACTTCTTCCCAGTGAGGGTGACAGAGCACTGGAAGAGGCTGCCCAGAGGGGTTGTGGAGTCTCCTTCTCTGGAGATGATTAAAACCCGCCTGGATGTGTTCCTGTGTGACTTGGTCTAGGTGATCCTGCTGTGTCAGGGGAATTGGACTAGATGATCTTTTGAGGTCCCTTCTGTGATTCTCTGATTCTCTGATTCTCTTTGTAGCATGGGATCATAAGATAGCATAAAACATCAGAGACTGCCCACAAGTAGAGACAGAATGTTAGACATGTCCCTATAGGCAATAAACATTCTTTAGCTGGAGCGTGAGTCTTACTCCTCAGTGCTGAGGTTGTCAGGAAGGCATTTCCCGTAGGTCAAATCTTGGCATTTGTTTTAACTCCTCTTGTGAATCTTATTCCTAGAATTATTTTGGAATATTTCAGTCAACATGTGTCTAAATAATGGGAACACATCTCTCTTTCTCTGGGTATGCTTAGTTGTTTCTCTTTGTGGTGGTTTTTTGTGTGTGTTAAACTTGAGACCATAGTGTGCTTGATGCTCTGCTCTTCGTGCATGACAGGTTTATGTGGTGGCCTAGACTTGTCTAATCTGGGTTTTTGATGACTTCATATGTTCTTTGGGTGTGAATATTCATGTTAGAACCATAAATGTTGCTTTTAGTATTCTGGATGAAAGAACCTGTGAGATTTCTCTATTGTTACTGGCCACGACTGTTTTTACCAGTGACATTACAGTCTGTCATTGCAGACAGAGATGCATGTGGCAGTGTCGTGCTGCTCGAGCTCAATTTGCAAACAGTAAGAGGAGGTCTGTCAAATTCAGATGTTTACAGCATGCTAGTTTGTCACCGTCTTGCAGGTTAAAAAGCCACCACATCAGCTGCTGCGTTTTTCCCAGCAGCAAACAGGTGTCTGTTGAATACTTCAGCAGCAGGGAGGCAGTGACCTTGGCTCCCACTTTGTGTCATTGCAGTGTGAGCTGGCTGTTGAAGAGTGCTGACAAGCTGATGCATAGAGAACTGAAGTTTCCAGGTGTTCACCCGGTTTGCAGTATGAACTGGCAAACTTTGACATTCCTCTGTAAGATTTAACACTATATCACTGTTAAGAATATTTTGGTTTCCCAAGTAATGAAAAAAACCCCAAACTGAAAAGCAAAAAGAAACAGGACATGACTCGCCAATTGAGGTTTTGATCCAGATAACAGAAAAAAAATGCTTAGTTGTTTTGCACGTGGCTTTAAGAACACTGCTTCTGTGCTTAAAATTAAGCGCGTGCTTATGGGCTGGCCTGGATCAGAGCCCAAGTCCTTTCTGACAAGGAACCACCTGCCTAAAGCTGATAAATCATATAAACATTCAGGAATCCTTTTATAACCATAAACATTTCATACTCCGATGAAAGCAAAGGAGTTACGATAACATCAAAGGGAAACATATTATTGATTTAATAGTTTTCTATATTTCTTCCTAACATGGAAACGTTCTTTCAAAATAATTAAATAATATGAGAACCCCATGCACCAACATAAAATAGTACTGAGAGAGCAGGATTTATTGATTTTGCTGCACCACTGTGCTTGTAAGCAGTAACATGGTATGTACACTCAGTTTGCCTTGGGCAATTAATTTTGATTTTAGTTGTGGTTTTCTGCTGCTTGATTTGGCTTTTTTAAATCCACTAAAACTAGGTGGTAATGTGTAAGGTAGAAGTATAAAGAACTGTTTTAAAATGAAGTGCAGTTCACATTTTTTAAAGAGATAAATATTTATAATATATAATAAAGACTGCAGCAAAGGGCACAAAAGAAGAAGAAATAATTTTTCTTAGAAGAAGTGGCAATGAGGATGATGAGGGAGGTGGAGCACCTCTGTTATGAGGAGAGGCTGAGGGAGCTGGGTCTCTTTAGCTTGGAGGAGACAGAGGGGTGACCTCATTAATGTCTATAAATATGTGAGGGGTGGGTGTCAGGAGGATTGAGCCAGGCTCTTCTCAGTGTCATCTAGTGATAGGATGAGGGAAAATTGTTGTAAGCTGGAACAGAGGAGGTTCCACATCAATATCAGAAGGAACTTCTTCCCAGTGAGGGTGACAGAGCACTGGAACAGGCTGCCCAGGGGGGTTGTGGAGTCTCCTTCACTGGAGATGTTTAAAACCCACCTGGATGTGTTCCTGTGTGACTTGGTCTAGGTGATTCTGCTGTGGCAGGGGGATTGGACTGGATGATCTTTTGAGGTCACTTCCAATCCCTAATGATTCTATAATTCTATGAAATATGAATATACTCTCTAGTATCTCAGGAGAAAATGAAATAATAAAAATATTATTTTAATCACATTAAGCTAAACCTACTGGGAAGAAAAGAAAATGTATATGCATCGTTTTTAGCCGGCATTTTTAGGTTCTTGCACTGCTTTGCTTTTATACAGACACAATAAACAAATTTAGAATGTGTGCCAGGGGTTGCAACTTACTCCATGAAATATCTCAGTTCGTATAGTAATATGGCATCAGCATGGAAAAATAGTGGGGTCACCAACACAATCCATTCCCTGTCTTGGGTTGTATCTGCCTGTATCACCTAAACATGACCATCATGTCAATGACAGCAGGGTGATGGAAGCAGCAATTAATGTACATCCTGCTGGTTCTTAGTAAATTATACAACTGCATTTTCGCAGAAAAACAAAAACCAGTCTTTCTAAAGTAGTGCAACTATTCCTTGTTTGCTATTAATTACAACCACCACTTAAACATCTCTTATTTTTTTTGATCAGAAGTTAACATTAATATTTACCATCTCTGAAGAAAACTCTGGCCAAGACTGAATGCTTCCGTTGTTTTTACTTGCATAGGGCATGCATGAGCATGACTCTTCTGTGTCACATAAAATCCAAGGCAAACCACAGGGTGCCACTACATGATGATGTAAACTGAAAATGTAATGGAAGGTGTAGCACCAGGGACATTTCACATGCAGTGACAGTACTTCCTTTGTTAAATTTTTCCAATATTTTGATTTCAACTTGATTTGCAATGAAATTTGTGTAAGTCTGAAACATGAGAAATATCCGCCAGAATTTGAACTCTCTAACTCTCAAACTCTGTTCCTCTCTAACCCTAGACTTGTATTTTGATATAAAATGCATTATTATTATTCTCTCCTATGAAGAAAGACTGAGAGAACTGGGCTATTTATTCTTGAGAAGAGAAGGCTGAGAGGGATCTTATTAATGTTTGTAAATATATAAGGGGTGAGTGTCAACTGGAAGGGGTCAATCTCTTTTCTGTGGGGGACAGTAATAGGACAAGGAATAATAGGTATAAACTTGAACATAAAAGGTTCCACCTTAACCTTCTTTACTGTGAGGGTGACAGAGCACTGGCACCAACTACCCAGAGAGTCTGAGGAGCCTTCTGCTCTGGAGACTTTCAAAACCCACCTGGAGGCAGCCCTGTGTGAGCTGATCCAGGTAATGCTGTTCTGGCAGGGGACGTGGACTCGGTGATCTCTAGACGCCCCTTACAACCCCTGATTCTATAATAATTTACGTTATTATACAACATTAATTACATTCTCATTTTACAGATATGTAACTAAGAGATGTAAAGGTGTTGGGATAATTTTATACTAAAGAGCTAGATCTAAACCTTAACTGTTTAGCACTTACTGCTTTACTGCTTTAGTTTAGCTAGGTGAAGTATTCTGTGAACTGTTAGATATTTAACTAACTGAGAATAGACCTTGACTATGTGAATGTTTTGTTTCTTAGTGTTACATTGCATTCTAAAAGTGATGGATGAAGAGGTTGTAGGTAAAACCTTACAGTTGTCTGTTCATCCATTAAAAATCACAAGACTTTTAAGTAGTCTAAACAGATTAATGAAGGAGACATGTGGGCTGTGGAATCGCTGGAAAATTGCACAGTGCCAAGCATGATCCCCATGCAGTGGTACTTCACTTGCCACACTGATAGTTTTTTAACACATGGGTTTGATTTATACCAAGCAGTACTACCTCTGCAGTTGCTGAGTGCCTGTCATGGATTGAGGCTGGGCTGGCCACAAGATGAATACAGACGTTTGTGCTGTCATTCATCTATAGAATGAATATATAATCTAATAGAACATACATGAGATGAATTTATAAGACATATATGAGATTAAATACTCTGTTGGTCAGTGCAGGGCCACCTGTCCTGTCCATTCCTCACAAAGTGACCTTGGTCTCCATAGGAGCAAGTGTCAGCAAGAGCCTTTCTGTATCCCAATCCCTGATAGTAACTGTAAATATCAAGCCTTATCATTTGTAGAAGCAGAGTGTCTGCACAAATGTGCTGTTAACTGTAGAAGAGGACGCTGAGCTGAAATGTAGAATCATTGAACAGAATTCTGTTCTAATGCAAACCAGGGTGGGGAATAACCTGTGACATGAATCATTCCCAACAACCCATCTCTGTGCTACTACCATGTTCTGGAGAGTAGGAAGTAGGAAGTTTGGTTGTAGGCTACGTGTGGTCACTATATACAAGTAGACCTCAGTGTTAGAGTACTGCCTGGACACATTTAACTGATTTATATAGGCAGTTACCAAAGTAGCCCCTATCTGGTCTGCATTTAGCTACGTAGAAGTCTAAGCTATCTTCCTAGAATTCCGTGCCTGATGTAAGAAAGAACTGGTCACCTCTGCAAGCGGTTTCCTCCCAGCTTTTGTAGACCCCTATGAGATGTCTTTCTTGGGAATAGTGATTCTGGCTGACAAAGCTTGTACAGTCAGGGTAAAATGAGGCACATGGTAGGAGTTGGGAAGTTCCTGATCAGGCTATGTCCATCCTTTCCAATTAGTCACCACCTTTTCGTGCTCTCTTCCCTATGGTGGCTTAAGGCTGAGCTGGACACTACATTTATTCATTACTTGCTGTGGGCCTTTAAAGAACAAAAAACTGCCTCATTTATTTTCTGGTAAGGAGTTTTTGCTATCTAAAAAGAAGCAAATTTACTGATACTGTTTTTTTACAGACATGTGCAGTTGTTTAAATTCTATGGATGTATTGCCTTCAATGGCAGAACTAACCATCCCCGAGCTTATGTTTTCCTCTCCAGGAGTTTCAAACCGAAACTCTATCTTTGTAAGCAGAATTTGTGTCTCTTGCTACATTAATAGCATAATTTTAATTCATCTCTGTTATTGTAGGGCCCTGGGCATGGGTCCTGCTGTTTCACTCTGCTAATACTTCTGGGTTTTTAACATTTTCTTTTAAACCTTAGCTCCCCACTCTATGGCCACAGAGACTATGTCACTGTGAGCAACCTCTTGCAAGATATTTCTGCATCAACACTATGCAATTTCATTATTTTCTTTGCTTTCATGCACTTCTTCAATTAGTTTTCACTTTACTTTTGAAGTTGTATGTTTTCCAGTTACGGTATTTATAATGATAATTATAAATATTTTGCATGGAAATTTCTGATGTAGATCAGAAGGGAAAACAAAAGAAAAGCTCCCAACATCGTGCTTCATTTCTGCTTATAAATCCTTTAAATCCTTCTGGTTTCCAAGGTGGGACTTCTGTTGAAAAAGCAACCTTGGAAAAAAGTTCATTTTAGTTCTTTCAATTTCTAGTTGGACAAGTAAAACCGTCCAAAAACCTATGATGTTGATTATTCTCTGGGTGTCCCATTTGAAATGGGAGGAACTGTCCCAGCACTGTCTACCACTGTACATGATAAAACCCTACCTGTTGTATCCCACTTCACTTTGTCTATCTCCTGTTCATGCAGTTAGCACACAGACCACACAATTTGCCTGTTACAGTCTCCTTTCATTCCCTCTACTTTTGCTCCCTGATTGCCATTGCCCAAGATTGAACTTTTAAACTCTGATTACAATTCAAATTGCAAATGGAACACAACTGTACCTGCATGTGGAAAGGTCTGGAACTCATTTTCGTCCTGCTTTCTGCTCTGGGTCTGGTAAGAGCTCCTGACCCACAAGAGTATTTGTGGCTACATAAGCAATTTTAAATGCCAGGAAAGGCGAAGAGTTAATGAGCAATATGAGATAATTGATGAAGAAGTTCATTTAACAGTTCCTTGCAAATGTCAGGTGAATGTAAATATTTTGGGGAAGTTGGGAAAGTAAGTAAATCTTTCTTCAGCACTTTAGAAATTTTTGGAGAATTTAATGTATATTTCAATGTGATTACTTTTCAGTATTTCTATATTAATATTGCATCAACATGCAGCCTGTACAGGGCTAAAATGTGCTAAGCTGATCAATCTTTACTTCTAGACAAAGTTCTAGGAGATTCTAGCAGTTTTCAGCTGACTAAACTTAGACTTTTAGTGATTCTGTGATTCTGTGATATTTTCCCTCTACGAAAAAACTAAACCTTTGAAAGTAAAATGTTGTAACCCTGTGTAGTCGGAGCTTCTGTTATGTTTAAGAACCATTTTCAAATGAATGGGGTCTCAGAGGTGGCAGATGCAGTTAGTCACAGTGGATAAGTGCCATAGCCTATTGGTTCTGCTATGGCAATCAGCAGCTCTCCGGTTAACAGTGGAGGTAATTGCTCTGTTATATTTAACAGTGCAGCAAGATGAATGAGAGGAATTAACTCTTCTGCTAGAAAAATTAACTTCTGGTTGTTTCTGAACACATCATACACAGAGAAGGCTTTTACTAAAATTTGATGTTCTGGGAATTCTCCTTTTGAATGAAAACTTAAATTCTGGAAGGTACAGAGAAAGCTGTGGGATGGCCATTGCTAGGCTCTAAATCCTTCTGTGGCAGTAGATTTTCTTCACCTATAGTTTCCTATTGTCTGAGAGCATGAGTATTAGACAGGATGAATGTGAAACAATAATGCTGGAGGAAAACTGTGAAAACATAGTAATTACTGTAACATGGTGGCATGAATCAGATAGCCAGAATGTGAATATGGGTGGATATTGTCTGTATTAATGAGAAAAAAGCAGAAGTGGTTCGATGAAACTCTGTTTGAAATCTGTTTTCACATAAAGAACATTTTAAAAGCAAATCAAAGCCAAAAATAAATACATGTATTTGATAATGCTTTCTTAAAATGTAATAGTTAAAGACAAATATCTATAACAGAAAATTTGAACATGATCAAATCTTCTTATCTTATCTTAATGGTTTGGTTTTCAAACAGTCTTGGCTCTGAACTTTTACCTCTTTAACTCTAGCCATGGATAAATACACCAAAAAAGATGACTTAGCATCAAGAATGGATATAGAAATTTATTTTCCTCATTTCTAACATCAAAGTTCTCTTTTCTCTAAGCAGAGGGAGAGACTACATGATTCCTTAGTGGTCTTGCCAGCACAAATGGTTGCACGATTATAGATGTGCACACACACACGTGTTTCAATAATTTAAATACTTTTGAAAACATTCAAATCATTACATCAAAGATCCTGATCTGGAAAAGACCTTCATACCAACATTTATACTTCTGCCGAAACCTTTGTTATATTAAGCTTGTATCTGCCCACATTGTTGAATGTTAAATATGTTTTAAGGTTTCTATTATCTTTCACATTGGGAAACAGCAGTTACTAATTAAGAAAGTTCAGGGGAAACTGTGACTCTAAAAATAGGCAAAATATATAAAATTGATTTTTTGGAGACAGCATCAAACCTGCTGGAGTTTGAGGGGGAGTTTTCACCTGTGAAAACCCTGGAGGTCTCACAGGATATCACCTATGCCTACTAGACACAGATGTACTGTGGAAATACAATAACAAAATGGCTCCCGTAGACTTCCAATAGCACCATAAAGGTGTTTGAAAAGAGTTTGAGGGTTACTTTTAGCAGCAAGAAGATACTATCATACTGCTACTAACAACAGGTGAGATGCAGCAAACAATTGTAAGCAAATAGAAGAGAACTTGTGAGCAACGTAGGCTGGCAGTGATAGTGACTCTCTACCCTTTGCATATGGGGTGGGAAGGGTCAGGAAGTGGTCTCTCAGCTATATGTGCTGGGAGGGACTCAAGCAGTGGCAGATATGGACTTGTAGGAATTCTCTACACCTGACTGTTGCCCTGTTTTAGAGAAATTAGCAACTTCTGAGGCTGAGCCCTCTTTTCTGGGCTTGAATTGGACACAGGAAAGTTGCCACAACCCTGGTGTGATTATAAAGAAAATCAAGGCTTTTTCAAAGTTGAACAAATGTTGACCAGGTAAAGATAAATTATTTGACTATTAATGCCAATTTATATCATACCAATCTTGAAGCTGCAAGAAAAGATTTCCACAGCAAACAATATGAGAAGACTTTCAGTATTGAAAAGTAAATAAGAGTAGTGGAAAATACTGAAATCATCTCAGACGAGGTCTTCTGTGGCTCTCTGGAAAGGTGTAAAGAAGCGCTAGGCAAGATACTTCTGTGCTACAACTCTGAAAAGTCTTGGTTCAACACGTACAACTGCACTGGACAGGAACAGAAAGAATGTCAGTTTGGCTTCTGTGCAACAATTTATGTGCTCAGACTAAATGGTTTGCTTGAAAAACATCAAGGCAGAACATTGGGGACAAAAACAAGTGTGTAAATCAGGCGCTAGATTTGGAACCATTTGCAACCATGGCTCATTCTCTTGGTGGAGGAGCTACAGAAGCAGAGACCTCAGGCACAGTGAATGATCCCTGAGGGGTGTTGTGCCTCTGGGCATGTTTACTCCTGGAACTGCAGTCTGTTACTCACATGATTAGGAGGACACAAGTGAGGCTCTTTACTATTACTTATTCCCTGTCACAGATGTGTGTTTAACTACAGCCTAGAGGTAAGGAGTCCCTATCTGAAGGCAATCTTCTGGGCTGTTAATAGAATTACTGGGAAAATTCAAAATGTTACTGTCAATTCAGGGAGTAGCTTAGTATTTACAGGAAAGATTGAGCGCAGACTTCTGTCCTAGAATATTTTTCTGGGATAGGGTGTTGAGGAAAAGATCCTGTGCCTTCTTCACAACAAAGACACGTAATCCCTGGGCAAATGGTTATAATTGTCAATCTCTCAACTCGCAAATTTCTGAATAGAAACCTTTTATATTAACCAAAAAAGTAATTAAAACTCTTTTATCATTGGCTGAAATTATTTTAACACTAATTTCAGTGAAAATTATTTTAACATTAATTTCAGTGAAATAAAAATTATTTCAATTCGGCATCAGCTGTTTTCTTCCAGATTTATTTTAGGAACAGAAGTAAGTATGAGAACGACTCACTGAAAGCATAAATAAAGAACCTATCACCTATATTTTCATCAGGAAAAAAATATTGGCTGTGCAAGTGGCTCTTTAGAGACTCCGGAAACCTTAATAGAAAGGCTGCTATTTCAGCCTTTCATAGTCTGCAAATTCATTAAATCAAATTCATGCAATAGTTTTTCATTCTTTCCTGAATTAGCACATTAATTACTTTTCATTTTGTGCTGCTTTGTCAACTCTCTATTTCTGAAAAAATTGGAAAAACCCAAGCAAATGAAATCTATACATGGCCTTTTTTTAAAAATGGTGTTGGGATGAGTTTTTGAGTTACATTTGGTCTGCTACTAATGAAAGGAATGATGTGTAAATCAAGAAGCCCACAAAACATCATCAATTTCCATTTTACTTGCTTGAAAGATCCCTTTTCCTCTTTGTGTGTCAGCACTGTCTCTCAAATTGTCATCTAAATCTCCATCTGGTGGCCGAGTTGTAATATTAGAGCATTTTGGTGCTCTTGCAGTTTGTTTCTTTTTCTGGTTTGGTTTTTAATTTACTGGAAGGCAAACCAGAATCCTAAGGTGACAGTTTCAAATAACCTTTTTGAGATATTTCCTTCTGAATGCTTTTCACTTTTACACATTGCATTAGCGAGCATTAAATCTAATGGAAAAGAGCTACTCCAGTGACTAAAGTAGTCATTAAAAACAGAAACATCGTAAGTGTGTAATCAAAGACACTCTCCTACAGTCCAGGCTTGTTGTTTCTGTGCTCAGCTTAGTTTAAAAGAAGTTTAAAATGCCTTTTTTTTTCCCCCTTGAATCTCGAGGATCGAAACAGCTAGGAAATTTCTTGCCTGTAATAACACTCTGTGTATTTCCTGAAATGAGACTGGGAGAGTATCACGATCGCTGTTATTTCTGCACATGGAGAATGCAGCAGTCTCTCTTGGTATTGAAATCCAAAATCTATTCAAGATGCAGCACTACAAGGAGTGACGAAAGACACTGAGCTGAGTTTAATGTACTTTACCTTGCAAGCACCTGCAGCCCATAATGCCGCCTTTAAAATGGCACCAATTATATTTGTTTTAAGTAATTATTACACATAAATTAACTTAAAGCATATTGCTTTGTGCAAGCTCACCTAGCTTGACGGTGGCAATTAGTAGCTCCTTATAAAAACAACAACGGGTTGTGTCACACGACAGTTCCCGGTGTCAGAGCTGCCAGTTCCCTTGAAAACAGGCAGCCGTGCGGTGTGGAAGGTGTCAAGCGGCGCATTAAAAATAGCTATTTAAATGTGATATTCTAATCATTCTACAGTGAATCAAACATTTTACCTGGGGCAAATTTAGGTAGGAATCATAAGCTGCTAACGGCGTGGTTTTTGCCTAGCGCTGAAATATCAAGCTGAAGACTGTATTTGCATATAAAACCTGACTGTGATGAAAATGGCTAAAACCAGTGAAAAACATTAGACATCAGCTCCTGTGAATTTTAATTGGCTTTTTAAGGCTAAAAATATAAAGAAAGTCTGCGGTAAGGGATGATACTTGAAAATGATAAATACTGAAAAGATCTAGCTGACATGAGGAAGCAAGAATAGTCACTGTAATTGGATACCAGGTCATGAATGGGGAAAAAGATGGAAGAGATTAAATGCCTCACAGAGAAAAAAAATGAGGCTTGCAAGAAGGAAGGAGAGACTAAATGTGAAAGAGATTGAATTGCTTCAACCTGCCTTGGAAAGCTGAAATAGCAGAGCAGGAGAGCTGCACTTCTTGTGCAGGCTTACTCCTTGTCTTAATAACCTCACCAGTTACCTCTTCCCTCCAACTTTTCTATTTTCACCAGCAAGAAGCAAGTGGAACCTGCACAATATTTGTACCTAATCACTCCTGTTGCTACTGAGTGTCTGAAAATTCTGAGAATCACAGAATCACAAAACATTAGAGATGGGAAGGGACCTTGAAAAATCATCTAGTCCAATCCCTTTACACAGCAGGATCACCTAGACCAAGTCACACAGGAACATATCCAGGTGGGTTTTAAACATCTCCAGAGAAGGAGACTCCACAACCTCCCTGGGCAGCCTGTTCCAGTGCTCTGTCACCCTCACTGGGAAGAAGTTCCAGCTTACACCTACTGCCCCTTGTCCTATCACTACATGACACTGAGAAGAGCCCAGCTCCATCCTCCTGACACCCACCCTTCACATACCTATAAACATTAATGAGGTCACTCATTAGTCTCCTCTTCTCCAAGCTAAAGAGACCCAGCTCCTGTATGGTTTGCTCAATGAAAGTAGTTCTGCATAAAATTGCCCTTATTATGTAATTTAAAAACCAACCTGAATAATGTTTAGATTTATGATTAATAATGTCAAAAGCAAAAGTTGATTTTTGGCCATTTTTTCATAAAGCAGAGCAATTACATGACTCAAGTTTCTCAAAAAAGTAGCTATTAGCAGTAGTTTAGTAAGAGAGGAGATTGAGTATTGCTTGTAAAGCAGAAATTTCTCTTGTGTTTCTGAACAGATAGTACATGGGTCTTTCTAATGGCTGTAGTTATGAGACCTAGACAACTGCTAAAGGACAGAAGTCAACTCAAAACAGTGAGATTTTAGTTGATGTGAAGGCATCATGATCATGAGAATGATCAGAGGGCTGGCCCACCTCTCCTGTGAAGACAGACTGGAGGAGTTGAGGCTGTTCAGCCTTGAGAAGAGAAGGCTCTGTGAGGATAACACCCTTTTAGTACCTGAAAGGGCTTCAGGAAAGCTGGAGAGGGACTTCTTATGAGGGACACTAGTGATAGGACAAAGGGAATGAGTTCAAGCTAAAACAGCAGAGATTTATATTAGATATTAGGAAGAAATTCCTCACTGTGAGGATGCTAAAGCACTGGAACAGGTTGGCCAGAGACGACGTGAATTCGCTGTCCCTTGGCAGTGTTCAAGGACAGATTGGATGGGGCTTTGGATGAATTGTCCTTTTGAAGGACAATTCATCCAAAATTGTCCTTTTGAAGGACAGATTGGATGGACCTCATTCATACTTCTCTCATGGTCACCTTTCAATGACTGACAGAGCCTTTCACTTACACTCATGGCCCCACTCACACACTTCAGATCTCTGGCCAGTTCATGCAGTCACCCATTTTTGTGGGTCACCCTGACTCTTGTCTCATCTGCCCTCAAGGAACAGCCAGCATCTGCTCATCCACAGAATTTTCTTTTGGAAAGCCATGCTAATTATGATTTTGATTTCAATAGCAGGCAGAGGAAAAGTAAAGGTAGTCTCCTGGTGAGGTCTAAAAGCTGTTATTAAATTTTCAAATAAACTTAAAAAAATACCAAACCACTTGTTTTTCACAAGCAGTGGCTGTAGTGAGGAATTGTGAGGAAGATCAAAGAATGACAAGGTCTGTGGAGCCCTAAAGAACAGCAGAAACAGGGATGCTGTTGACTAATAATTATCACAGAGATAAAAGTCTTTAAAACACCCAGTAATGATGCTGTTTCAGACTTCTATTTTAAAAGGAAATTTATAGCAATATGACTGTACAAATGAAATTAAATTCAACAGTTCAGCTAATTAATAACAACACTGTGGCAGATTAGTTTTCAGCAGGCATTTTCTTTCTGTACGACTTGCCATGTAAAATCATAATTGTTGGGAGATTGCTGACAAATTTTTGATAACAGCAACTCCCACTGACTTCACTTAAGGGAAATTTCTCTCTGAAATCTTTTTTCCTGGCACAGAGTGATTAATAGCTTTCCTAAGAAATGATGCCAAATCTATTTAACTGAAATGCAATTTCATGAGTTTACAACAGCAAACACAGGGTGATCTCATCCCACTTTATCTGTTTCACGCATCGTGCTGCAAATCAGGGAGAGATGATAAGAGAAACATATCCCTATCTTTAATGGGACACATGCATATTCCAACAAATGGGAGGGCACTAATCAGGAAATAAGATCTATTCAAAATGACTTAAAACCCCACAAAGTTCTGTTTCGAGCACTTCCAAGATTTATTTATGTTGGGAAAATTTTACAAGCAGTTCAAATGAACGTATCGTGTTTCATAACAGAAGCAACACTTATCCTATTCTCTTGGGACCATACTTGATGGTTCCCAGGCCTAGCTGCATGGACTAAAGGGATATGTTATAATTAAAACCTCAAATTCAGGATGTTCATGTTTCAGATCCCCACCCATGTTCTTCATTCATGTTAATCTAATTCAATTGAACTAACAAATGTGACAGAACTCCCCTTTTAGCTCCTACCCCTAAGGTATTCTCTTGTTTTTGCAGTAAGTGATGGCACTGATATGTATTTTTAATTAATAAACAGAAGTATTAAACACTGGGTGATCACTTCTGTGTGAATGAAGGGATATGTTTAGATTGTTATATACCTATATAACATCAAAAATATCTCTTTGGGTTCTATATAAGTCAGTTTGTGTAGTAACTGACAAAGAGCTGGTAGTTTCTCTCAATCATGTTGTGACAGATGTGCATAATATTTTAACATTGGGACTCATTAAATCTTTCTTACAGTTCTACATTGACTTAATCTTTACAGTTGGTAAGAGGATTTGATGATTCAGTGTCTCTAGGTCAATACTATCTTCTTTTTAAGATGACAAAAGTCAGAGATTTGTAAGGAAGTGAAGAGCTGGAAAGTAAGCTGGAACATAGGAGGTTCCACATCAATATGAGAAGGAACTTCTTCACAGTGAGGGTGACAGAGCACTGGAAGGGGCTGCCCAGGGTGGTTGTGGAGTCTCCTTCACTGGAGATGTTTAAAACCTACCTGGATGTGTTCATGTGTGACTTGGTCTAGGTGATCATGCTGTGTCAGGGGATTGGACTGGATGATCTTTTGAGGTCCCTTCCAATCCCTGATGATTCTATGATTCTATGAAATCCTTTGCCATACAGTATTCTCTTTGTTCCTTGCTCTTCTGGGATCTCTGCTATGAAAGAAACTAACTTTCTAAATTTCTTAACAACTTTGCTAATTTCAGCACAACTGTCCTTGTCACAAAAACACTGTTTGCCTCAAGACTGAGATTAGTACCAGATTCTTTCAAGAACTGCCCTTATTTTTTTCCTATATTAATAGCTGCCTATTCAGTCTTTCTTGATGTTCTATGAAAATCTTGTAGGGGATTTAATTTTAATTTTATTTTCTTGTGGGAACTTACAATTTCAGAATTCCTACACAAATGAAACAAGAATTTTAAACATTTACTTGTTACCAATATGTAGACGTCAAAAGAAAGGGAGATTGATGTTAAGTACACTGGCACCTGTCACACATAAAAGAGTTCATTGTTTGGGGATTCTCTGTCTATAGAAAGCTGTCCATCAAATTTGTGTCCATTATTTAGAGAGCATTTTCTAGAACTTGATTAAAGACCAAAGCACGAAGTTCTACAAAAACAATGGAAATGTTAGAGTTGAATAGGCTTTTGATTTTGGTAGGAATTATTATGTATTTAAAGAGACTCAACAAAACTGCAAAGGAGTGCAAGCAAGTGATTTATGATAGCAAATATAAAGATCTCTTCTTCCAACATCAGGAAATTTAGATGGTTGAGCAATATACATAAACTCTGGGTGCTCACTGGAGTGTTCACTGTATAGTGTGCCTAGAGAATCACGGAATAGTTTTGGTTGGAAGACACCTGCAGCACTACTGTGCTGTTTAGTCTGCACTAGTTTTTGGATTCCCATTCCAAGGCTTATATGAAAACCAGTAAAGTTTAGGCATGTCATGTTTCTTGACACATGTTCTTAGAGAACTGGTATTTTCTGACACCTACTGGTATTTATTTCTGTGATCTCCCTTGTGCTTCCAAGTGCCAAGTTGAGCAGGTCCCTCAAACACTGGAGACAGGTTTGTTTGCTGTCAGATGCCCTTAGCAGACTCTATTCTCTACCATTTGCATTTGGGTATCCAGTCACATGAAAGTGTACTAAATGTTTATAAAAGTTTAGAATCATAGAATCATTAGAGATTGGGAGGGACCTCGAAAGATCATCTAGTCCAATCCCCCCACCACAGCAGGATCACCTAGACCAAGTCACACATGAACACATCCAGGCGGGTCTTAAACATATGTATGTTTATAAATGGTTTATACATCTGCCTACATTTTTTTAGCCTTTAGTCTTTGCTGGCTTACCCAAAGGTCTCAACTGCAGGACCATGCATAGAAGCATTAAGTAAAACAGAACATAAAAATCTACTTAAAGGGAACCTAGTGACCTGAAAAAATGCTGCTTGAAAAACCTTCGAGTCTGAGATCATGCAGCACAAAATTCAGGTTCCTTGAAGTGGACACATAACTTCCAAACAGAAAATTAATTCTAGGAAGGATTTCCTTAATAATCCACAAATAAAAAAGGTCTCTGAAGTCAATGTTCCTGCTTCCATCACTGTCTTCTGCACTGAAATCTGCAGCTGATAGAGGTTACTCTGAGTGTTTTATTGTGCCCTTGCGTTGTTTTCTTTTTCCGTGTGTTTAATGAACCCAGACTAAAACATAATAGCAATTCAGGTATTCATGCATGGATGTAGAATGCTGTGCTATCAGAGGAGCTATGATTTTAATCTATTGTAAAAGATATATTACATAAGCTGACTTATGCTGTGTTGTTCTCTTGCCATTTAGAAACCATTAATCCGTAAATTAATTACACAAAAATTATCTTTCATAATCATAAAGTTCTCAAGTCCAGCATCAGATTTATTACAGGCTCCAAACTTCACAGTAAAATGTCAATGAATATGAAGATAAATTCAATTCTCACAAGCTCCAAGGGGAATACAAATGATTGACTTTTTATTCTTCTGTCAATAACTCATTGACAGTTCTAGGTCCAAATGACAAAACAAAAAGCAGAAATCAATGGCAGTGGAGCAAAGATCAGATCAATAGCTGAATGTCTTATTAATGGAACGAATGACAGTTTTACTTACTTTGACAGAAAAAACAACCACCTCATGTCCTTTCTGACTAAGAATGGAAGGGCTGAGGTCAAATATACCCAACACACGTGAATCTGCAATTTCATTAGACCGAAAAACCTTTTGCATCTATGAAATTAATTTTTAAACAGATATATGAACCCTAGAGAAAAGTCCAACAGTCATCGTTAGAAATTATGGTTAAGCACTTACACTGCTGTTAGGGGCTATAAACCTGCTTCCACACACTGTGCTGCTGTGTAGTTACAAGCTCCAGGGCAGAGGAATGTTCATAGATTTATCATTTGCACGAGTGAAATAAGCAAGAGTGTGCGTGTGCATGAGGTAGGGGAAGCTCTACTGTGTTTGACAACGTCCTCAGAATTCTATTTGTGATTTTCAAAAGTGCATGTTGATTGCAGCGACAGTTATGCCACATTTCTTTTCTGATCTTCAGTTAAGATAAATAAAAGGGGGAAGTTCCTGATAATTATTGGGAGTTGTATAGATAAATTAAAAACATTATAAAAATAATTTATTAAGTCCATTTAGTCTAATTATATAGAACAGCAATTGTACTAGTTACCCAATGTCCCACCCTGCTTCACGGATACCTTTTGTGACCCACACATCACCTTTTAATTAATTTAAGGACAGCCTGTTGTATTAAAGAAAACTCAAATCAGTAGCACTATACTGGTAAAGTTTTGTATAATACATAGCTTGGACCAATGTTTCTCAAATAGCTAATTTTGTATATTAAAAAATAGGTTTTCCTTTATCAAAAGAAGAATTCTCTGAGATAAGGATAAAATAGAAAGAAAAGGGGCAGGAATCCCCAAAGTAATTGAAGCTAATAAATCAGAGCTCGCAGAAAAACAGTGATAGTAGTCACTAATTAAACCTAGCCATTTATGAGAAATATGTTCTATTAATTGGTATATTTAAAGAATAAAAAAAAGATTATATATGACTTGTTAAGTGGTCAGCCAATTACTGTAAATTGCTGTAGAGTTCAACAGATAAATAGGTTAACTGTAAAACCTTCTACTTATATGCTTATAATTAACTGTGGTACATGACACTTCATCCTAATATGCCCGTGACATTTATTAACCTTTTGTAATCTATTTATACATACAATGCTCTCTCAGAAATGAGAATGTATCTGCAGCATGAAAGCTGATATATATCAGAGCAGTATCTGAAGAATCTAATATTTCTTCTCAGATCACAGAATGACAGAACACTAGGGATTGGAAGGGACCTTGAACAATCACCTAGTCCAATCCCCCTGCCAGAGCAGTATCAGCTGGACCAAGTCACACAGGAACATATCCAGGCAGGTTTTAAATGTCTCCGGAGATGGAGACTCCAACCCCTCCCTAGGCAGCCTGTTCCACTGCTCCATCACTCTCACTCCAGTGCTCACCCCTTATCAAATGACCTAATCTAGGTGATCCTACTGTGGCAGAGGGATCAGACTAGATGACTTTTTGAGGTCCCTTCCAATCCCTAATGATCTGTGATTCTATGAAACTCCCAAAACACCTCAGAAAAAAGCCTGTGGGATTTTTTAATTGCAAAATAAAAGAGTATAAACATATGACACTGTGTAAATAACATCCTGCAAAAGTCCTACCCGTCACTTTTTATATGTTGTATGGATTTCTTTTGTATCATTAGCTTATATGTATATGTATATGTATTTTTAATAGCAATTGTCTCATTGCAATATAAATCTGCAAAGCATGAATAGATCAAGCCATATTAGGTAATTTTTCATTCAAAAGTGCTTCTATAAGGTGCAATTACTGCAAAATTAGCAGTTTAATTTGGGTTAACTTCTTTGACTGTTTTTCCCTGGCTTGAGATATTGTAGACTTTGTGAACGCTCAATGGTGGTCATAGCTTCTTGTCAGTTATCAGTTATTATTTTCTTCCTTTTCTGCAGCACTTACAACTTCTGCCCTTAGGGAAGTTACATTTTGGGGACCAGCCTCCACCAGTGGGAGAAGGTGGGGGGAAATCCTCTGTCAGGTTTCATGTAGTTCCAAGTAGTCATTGTCACACTGTGACTCGCTGAAGGTAGTAGGGTGGATGTGTTCACCGGTGCTTTATAGGTTATTTAGTTCCCTCTTTTGTTCCAACTGGTCTTGTTCTTTGTTGATAAAACTTGATATAATTTTTCTGTGACTACCTTTGCAAATCCTTTAGATTAAAGGTATCAGTGCCCAGTGTTTACTCATTTTGCAAGTTGTAAAGACATAGTAAAATGTCCTCTTTTTTTCCTTGTTTTTGAAGACCCTGGGAAATCAAAATGGGACATCCTTAAAATGCTAAGTAACGCTAGTCCATCAGCCAGACACTAAGGATTATCAGGAAAGAAATGTGGTGATAATCAAGTTAGGCAAGTGCAGGAAGAAAAGAGGCAATGAGGGAAGAGGTGTTTTCCTGCTACTGGAATGATGGAACAGGACTGATTCTATGGAGGCAGAACTTGGACAATTAAACAAGGGTATTATGATGGCCTCTTCTTCTGGTCCTATTACTGATAGGTTTTCTTGTCGTGGTTCAAAAAGATCAAATGATAAATCATAGAATCATAGATATATTAGGGATTGGAAGGGACCTCCAAAGATCATCTAGTCCAATCCCCCTGCCACAGCAGGATCACCCAGACCAAGTCACACAGGAACACATCCGGGAGGGTTTTAAACATCTCCATTGAAGGAGACTCCACAAATGAAAGGAAAACAACTGGGATTTTGTGAAAATTCCTTGTTGTTCAAATTCTGTTGGGACATATAGAGGACAGACTCCAATGAACAGCCTCCAGAAGTCTCAGTAAGTTTTAAAACAGCAATCAAGCTTCATTCTGTGTAAACACAAAAGGCCAAAGAAGGAGGAAATAGAAACACTCGATTTAAATAATAGTTGCCTCTTCATTCCAAAATGTATTCTTCAATATTCTCTTATGTTTTAGTTAAAATAAGAACATTTGTACCTATTTTAAGGTTTATTAATCACTTTGAACTGAGCTGAGAAACCCTAAGACCTAAAAGGAGCCCTGAATCGGTAATGACACACAAATCTACCATCCTTGGTTTAACTTCCCTCCTGCGGCTCAGCTGCTACATTTCTGTCAGGGCTTTGTAGGCAGTTGTGCTCCAAGGCTTCCTTTTCAGGGCTCCAGTTTTTGCAGACCTTTTGCAAGGTGTGTTATCTGCGTGCATGATGCTGGAGAGCCTGGGCAGCTTAGCCTCCCAGACACTTAGAAGTTATGCATTGCTGTGCTTCTCGTGAGCCTAATCCCTACTACTTAACCACAACTTTATCACTATGTGTGAAAAAAGGGCAACATGACCTCACTTGCCAGCTTTTCAAACATGAGTATTGAACGTATGTATCAGATCTTTGGTTTAAGGCTACTCACACTGTTATGTGTTATCAGAGATCAGGTTCCTTTCCAGCTTTAATTTACCAATGAATGGGGACTGGGAAATAGCCTTTGAATTTATCTGTATTTCTAGAACTTCCAAAATGAGTAAACACTGGGCACTGATACCTTTAATCTAGAGGATTTGCAAAGGTGGTCACAGATTCTGTGATTTTTTTTACTTGCCTCACTGAGGACAGTCAGGCAAAGGGCTTCTACATCTTTAATTAGTGATGTATCAGATAGGCAGAGCACAGAAGGGATTTTCATATTAATAAGATAAAGACCATTTTAATTTATTCACAGGGCTAAAAGAAAACTACTTTTGAAATTCATTAATAAGGCAAGCAATTATTTTCACATGTTATTCAACATTAGGATTATTTTTAATGCATTCCTTTTTCAAACATTTTCTTAAATATTTCAAAGTAAAACACTTCAGTCTAAAGTGAAGATTATGTGTAAGTAATGTTGTCAGTAATGCAGTTAAAAAGACATGACCTAATCACTTTGGCTTACATCTTTATATACCAATAAATCTGTTCCACAGTCATCTGCTGTAAATGAATTGTCTTTAAGCACTTCCAGATGCTAGAACAGCCTACTGGATTCTGCTGGACTTTAGAAGTAACCTGAAATTTCAAAACTATTTACCATCTCATTCATGTGCCTTAGTAAACTAATTAGTGTCTTACTATTGTTGCTGGGATTGATTTGAGCCCTGATTCAATTAAATACATCTGTTCAGCCTTGCTGATCAGGGGAGAGTATAACTGAGATCATTCCTTCTTAGCAATAAAGTTGAAACTAAGCCAGATACTTCTTAGCAAACTGAGGACTGAGATAAGAAGCGTGAATGGGCAAAGTTTTGTCAGAATTTATGAAGGAGAACACTAAGCACCTTAATCATAGAATCACAGAATCATAGAATCATTAGGGATTGGAAGGAACCTCAAAAGATCATCCAGTCCAATCCCCCTGCCACAGCAGGATCACCCAGACCAAGTCACACAGGAACACATCCAGGTGGGTCTTAAATGTTTGTTATTTTTATTTTTCTGGGAAGTGGGTGGGGGCATGTAGAGGTTTTTGCAGAATTGACAGGTGCTTGTTTGACTGTTGGTTATCAAATCTGAAAATTTATAGAAACATTTCTGTCAATATCTTTGGCCTAACCTGCTCGTCCTGATCAAAAGCCATTGATGTGTGCTTTTTTTACTTGTAAGAATTGCAAATACATAGATTAATGTGGTTTTATATTAATTAGAAAATACTGAAATGCCATAGTATGTGTTGTTTTTTGTCTTCTGAATTGTCTTCAGAAATTCAAAATGAATTATTACCCCAAATAAAGTAGTGTGCATTTTATCTCATTGAATGACATTTTCTGATTTCAAGTTTTAAATCAGAAAACTAACTGATCAGGTGGCATGTTTATAAATATGTGAGGAGTGGGTGTCAGGAGGATGGAGCCAGGCTCTTCTCAGTGTCTTCTAGTGATAGGACAAGGGGCAGTGGGTGTAAGCTGGAACGCAGGAGGTTCCACATAAATATCAGAAGGAAGTTCACACCGAGGGTGACAGAGTGCTGGAACAGCTGCCCAGGTGGGTTGTGGAGTCTCCTTCTCTGGAGAGGTTTAAGACCCTCCTGGATATGTTCCTGTGTGACTTGGTCTGGGTGATCCTGCTGTGGCAGGGTGATTAGACTGGATGATCTTTCGAGGTCCCTTCCAATCCCTAATGTTCTGTGATTCTGTGATGTACTGTAGCTTGGATACCTGCACCTCTATGGCTTTTGAAAGTTGGATGTTTTTTATTTTTTCACTCGGAATTCAGCAGAAAAATAGATCCCATCAAGAGTTATTTAATCTCTATATTATGGTGGTTTGAACGTTTTTCCATCTGAAGTCCACTAAAACAGTGACAGTCCAAATCCATTAAACATTATTAGTTCTCAGTGACTTCCCTGGGATTTGAAACATTTGCTGCTGCCTGAATATGATCTAGTTCTGATCTTTCTCTCAAGCCAGCCAGGCACTGTTGCTGGTGCCAGGTAGTGCTGACTGGGTGTCTGTCTATCAGCTTTCTGTGTGCACAAGCTCCTCAGCCTAGAGCAATACAACATCATAAACTGCTAACTCATTTGTACATAGTCATTGATCAGAGACAGAATCCAAAGAGTTAATCATGTTTTTCTCTTGCAGTCTTCAGAAATAAACAGGAGCTGCCATTGTATTAATTTTCTAAATGCTGACTACATTAAATTCAATAGATAGTGTTATAAGTGCATAGTAATACATGTTTCAGGATGATTTCTTACAATTGAATTTGACAGGATGTGTAGAGATTGCCTTGGAAAGTTTTATCTTTTTTTTGATGCTTGTTTTCTTGGCCATTTTCTCCCCTGAACTCTGATACAGATGCATTCTGCCCTTGATTTCCATATCTGTCTGTGCTGTATAAAGCTCTGAAATCATTACATTGAGCTGCCTTTAATCATAATTGAGAGGAAGGAAAAAGACCAAAGTAAATTGCATTCTCTCAGATTAGTATCTGTAAGTTGTACTGAAATTCCTGAGAAAACATTAAAATTTAGTATCTGCTGTTCTTGTGAAGTCCTGGAAAAAGGATAAAAGTTTGAAGAAATGAGAAATGAAAAAAAACTAAGTAGACTCATCAGAAAAGAAAAACTCTGGAGTGTTAGCCATGTAAAGTTAAATCTACTTTTCTCTGTGATTTATTGGACCAGGTCAGCTGTCCAGACACGTCCATAGTACCTTTTTCTATGTTCACCTAGCTGCAGACATGTACTAGAAGGAATGATAGTAGATCCTTTTAGGTCCCAATCATGTCTTCCAGCACCACATGAATATCTCAGATACCTTGGGATATCCTAAATGCAGTTGATAAGTTGCATATGGCCACAGCCTTATGCAGGGGTCTAGTGGTGTGCTTAAACATCTATGATATTCAAGAAAGGTGTAGACATCAGTTCCATTGCTCACTTGTAGGCATCTAGTTCCAGTAGGATGTCCATTTACCTGATTAATATGGCACAGCACCTATGTATAACCAGTGCCATTCTGCATTTGGGATCAACCTTTGATTGATAAGAGCAGTGGAGTTTGGGAAAAAATTGCCTTCGCCAGGAGCAAGATGTATTTCTGATGAGGTCATTATAGGATTGTTGTTCATAGACTCATAGAATGTTCTAGGCTGGAATCACAGAATCATAGAATCATTAGGGACTGGAAGGGACCCTGAAAGATCATCTAGTCCAATCCCCCTGCCACAACAGGATCACTTCACTGGAGGACCTCTAGAGGTCATCTTGTTCAACCTCCTTACACAGGGACAACTCTGCCTAGGTCAGGCCACTCAGAGACTCATCAAGCCTGACTTTAAATGACTCTAGGGATGAGGCTCCCACCACCTCCCCAGTGAGCCCATTCCAGCCATCAGCCATTCTTACATTGAAGAACTTTATTCTAATATCCAGCCTATATCTACCTTTCCCACCTTGAACCCACTGCTCCTTGTCCTAGCCGTACAAATCCTCTTGAAAAGACCTTTCCCTCACTTCATGTAGGTCCCCCTCAGGTACTGGAAGGTCAAAAGAAGGTTCCCCTTGAGCCTTGTCTTCTTGAGACTGAACAGCACCAACTCTCTCAGTCTGTCTTCATATGAGAGATGTTTCCTTCCCCTGATCATTTTACTGTTTTATAGTCTCTTATTTTCAGGTAGAGAAGACAGATGGAAGGGGCATGCCTCTGTGGGACTTGAGGAAGGATTTGAGTGATGAGAGGATGGACACAGGTGGGGCCATAGTCAGGCTGTCAAAAGAGAGGATAAGTGCAAATGTGGAGAGGCAGATGCAGTGATGTGTAGACAATTAAAGGTAGCAGAGAGAGACCTTTTAAAACTCTTTTTGTGTGTTTAATTTTTTGAGCAGTATTCAGTGAATATTTTCTCATTTTCTACTGATACCGTGAAGATTTCATTAGTATTTGGAACAGACTCATTCAAGCTTCACCAGGATTAGAAAGCATGTATGTGTTATGACTCCCAGTAAAAAATTGGCTGTCCTTAATAATACATTTATGTAAAATATTTGGCACATCAAATTAACCTGGTAAAAGCCTGTCTATTCTGAAGACTGTGAGCAGGAAAGAATTGTTTCTGTGACTAAGGTGGCTTCTTTCAGTAGCTAAAATTATTCTGATGGAACATTTTTATTCCTTTGGAAGAGGAATAATTTTCAAGAACCCAGTTCTTTGAAGGCAGATTTAAAGGCTCATGTTGAATAGCCATGGTTACTGTACTGGGCAGGCATGGTCACTGGAAAGGGGCTCTGAAGCTCTGGGAAGTGTTGGCAGTACAAGAATTGCTCCAGGACAGCTTCATGCTTTTCTAACTCAAGTGGAGGTGTGGGATGTGGCCACTACCTCCTTCCTACCCCTCTTTCTGCCTTCCTATAAATTCTCTGAAAATGTATAATTTGAAAATCCTCTGAAAACCATACTATTTTATTAAAATGGGCACTAATTTAAAATATTCACTGTTCCTGTTTTATCTGAATTTCTTAATTCCTGAGTCACTTTTATGTAGCCTGCACAAGAGCAGGATAAATGTTTTATACCCGCTCGCACTGATACCCATCAGTGAATCTGATGTAAACAATACTAATAGTTTTCTTTGGGAGTATTTTTTCCTAGTTTTTCCATTATATTGCAACTTATTTGCTGGCACTTCCCTTCTGCTGCTTTGCACAAACATGAATGGTGTCCATCTTAAATTTCAAAGAGGAAAAAGATTCCACATGACTGACTGTGCCTACGTCTAATGGGTTTGGACATAGAATCGCAGAATCATTTTGGTTGAAAAAGACCTTTAAAATCCTCAAGTCCAACCATTAATCCAGCACTGCAAGGTCACCACTAAATCACACCCATCAGTACCACATCTACATGTGTATTAAACATCTCCATCATTTGCCTGGGTAGCCAGTTCTCAATGCTTGGTAATAATTCTTGTGAAGAAACTTTTCCTAATAGCCAATCAGAACCTCCCCTTGCACAACTTTTATGGCCACCTGGGCACACTGCTGGCTGATACTCAGCTGGCTGTTATCCAACACCCCCACGTCCTTTTCTACTGAACAGCTTTTCTGCTGCCGTCCCAGGCTGAAACCAAACAGAAACAGAATGAAAGACAGCCAAACAGAAACAGAATGAAAGACAGCCAGGTCTTGATGGGGTGTGGGTCTTGGTTAGAACTCACCAGGCAATGAACAGCTTAAGGAAACAAAAGGGGTTTATTCAATCTATAATTAAGTACAGAAAGAAGAAAAGCCCAAGCAAGTTAAAACACACAGAGCAGAAACCTCCATCATAAAGGCATTACATACACCCTGAGACAAATGAGCAAAGAATTATGTAAGTTGTCTTTGTCCCTGGGGCAGGGGACATGCATGCACAAAATCATCAGCAAAGGGGGAGGGGGCACCCCTTGAACATTTCATATCCCCAATTTTTTCCTGAGCAATCTGCCAAAGGTTTGAGTTACAAGTCCTTTCAGTTCTGTTCTCTTGCTTACTCAGATATCCCCAGTTTTCTCACTGGCAGAATGACAGTTTCTCCCCCTGCTGTTTAGTGAGTCAAGGTGGTGATGGCCGCATGACTAGCCATGTGGTGAGCACACAATGGTGGCAGCCACATGGTTGCGCCCAACAGGGACCTCTCTCCTTCTCCTCCAGTTTTCAGGGCTTTCCCTCTTTAAAGTTATCTCACCATTCCGACATCCCCGGGCTTGTAACAGCTTCATTTTGTTTGATGCAGGGAGAAATCTCGCTACACCTGCCTGCTTCACGGCACAGGCTGGGGAAGGGCTTTCTGTTGTCATGGCACCATGCCACACGACTTGCCACGGCTCGGCTCGGCACGGGTCAGTTCAGCACAGCTCAGCTCAGCTTGGTGGCAAGACAGAGCATGCTGTCACTATAGTCTGCCTGCTACTGGAGTCTGTAGCATTCTAGTGGGGTCGGGGCCAGGTGCAGCTGGGGCCATCTGTCCCGGGGCTGCCCTTCCCAATCAGCATTCCAGGGAAAGAAGAAGAAGGGTGGGCTAACCCCTGAGCAAGTCTTTTTTCGGGGTGCAGGGTAGATGGGAACGCCCCTGGCACCCCCCCTAAACCAACCACAAACCCCCTTCTGAAACCCCCCAACTTGAGTCTCTAGGGCACCTTCACTGTGCCTGTGAGGAGATGGAGGTTTAGTTTACCCAGGTAGCCCATTAAGGGAAAGAATAGCTAGACCCAAACAGCAGTTACTGACTCTGCCTCCTTGAGCAGTGAAAAAATGTGCTATCCTAGGTGAGGGGTTTCTTTCTGCCCAAGACATTATTTTTGGTAAAAGAATGGAAAGGAAAGGAGATACCAAAGCCTTATTTTTTTCTAACTCACAGTAGCTGCTCTTCTGCAAGCCTGTAGCATTGTATGGAGCTGTTATGATCCAGTTATAAGTCCTGGCACGTGGACTTGCTGAACCTCATAAAATTGGCCTTGACCCATCTATCCAGAGCCTCTCCATCTTCAGGCAGATCAAAACACCTGCCTAATGTTGCTGTTTGCTTACTGAGGGCTCACTCGATTCCCTCATCCAGATCATTGATAAAGATATCAAAGAGTATAGGCTGAGCCCTGGGAAGTAGCACTTCATGACTAGATGCCAACTGGAGTTAATTCCATTCACCAGCACTTGCTGGGCCAGGCCCGCCAGACAGGTTTTATCCAGTGTGTGGAACACTGATCCAAGCCACACACTCAGAAGTGCTCTATTCTGTTTAATTGCAGGTGTACAGTATGGTCAGACATTTCTTAGAGTTACTCAGCCATTTCCCTAATCTAAATTCTTCACAATAATGGAATGTGCTGTCACCAGATGATTACAGCTCTCCAGTTCTCCGAAGCAGTCGAGCAATGAATGGTCTTACGCAATTGCCCCAAGTCATAATCTTCGACACAAGTTCTTGCATTAAGTATCTCAAAGTTTATCAACATTTACAAGGATCTGCTTGTTGTACTCTACTGGAAAATGTCCATCAGGTATAAAATTTAAGTGTTTCAGACTGAACAAACCCTAAGTGTAGTAGGCACTCCCAGAATTGCAGCTTGGTTTGGTAAAATTTCTAAACAGCATAGCAACACCAGGAAAAGTTTTACATGTAGCCCAAATTTAATTTTCATCCTCTGGCTGATTGTCCTGCAGATTACTGAGATTTTCTTTTCTTTGATGTTTTTTATGCCTGTGGCTTGTGACACGACAACAACATTATTCCTGCCTTTAAGTAAGGGATCCCAGATGCAATTTCTTCCTCTCACCTACTTTGCTTTCAGTTAATGTAGTTACATTGAGAGAGAGTAGGAATGAAAAAAGCCTGATGTGGGAAATACAGCTCGGGAAGTTACTCCTGCATATGTATGTGGAAAAGGGCATGGAAAGGACATCTTTAAAGTAATTAAGCATCCTAATAAATATTTCTGATTAAGTTGATATTGCTTATAGGCCTCTGTAGCTACATTTGGGTATGTTTTTTCATGATACATACCACAAGACTCAAACTGATAAAGGTTTAATTTTAAATCTTTCATGTGAATTGATAATAAGCAAGAATAGCCCCACTCCTGTACTGTCTTGATGTATTGAATGGTAGTGAAGTAGCGTTTCAAGGGCTGGGAGAATGTTCTGTTATCACCTACAGAATCTATGTTTTAGTGAAGCTTTACAGTCTTGTGCCTCAGAATGGAGCAGATTTCACTTGGGTGCTTTCAAATACTTGGATACAACAGTAGTGACAAGAAAAAAACCCATGTATTGTACAATTAGGAGTTCTTTATTAATCACTTTTATGAGATAAAACAAAGTAACACGAATGTCAAACAAAAACATCATCACAAGTAATAAAAAAGCCTAACTGCAACCTTAAGTGGAACTAACTGACTATTGAGTAACAGCACAAAAATTCAAAGCAGCCAAGGAGTTCATTTTTAGGGCAACAGGCATCTAAATATTTCTCACAAAACAGAAAAAGAGGGTGGGATTGCAAGTAGAAATGGTAGAAAGTCCACAGTCATTGTAAATTGTCTGCCAAAGCATTCTTCCTAAATAATCTACAGAGCAAACATTCACAGTGTGAATGTGAACCTATGTAAGGGAACGAAGCCATACAGTCCTCTTCATCTGTCCCTTCTCAGTTAGGAAGACGTCTCCAGCTGATTTTTTGCCCCTTCCCACTATCTGCAGGCTTTAAATAGGCTTCTTCATCCACTTCTGTTTCAAACAAAATGCCTGCCCTACATGTTGTTGTATCTCTGTTCTGGAGTGCTTCCTTACTTGAGCAGAGGAGTTAGGAAACAGAGGTGGTAGAACTTCAGTTTTTCAACTTCTGAGTGGAGCTGAAGACAGTCTCGGACATCATGCCACTTAGCCTAAGCTACTCCTGTGTCTAAGTCAGAAAACAAACCACCTTAGATTATCTCTGTGTGTGTGCTAGAGGCACGTGGACACTTCCAAAGAGAATTTCTGGTTCGTTAAGATCATTTGCTTCACTAAGAACAGATGAAACCCTAGCTCCTGACTTAATTACCGTAACCAAGTGCCTGGGGTTAGGTGATAAATATGAGCCGAAACCACCAGAATTAGCTGGCTATATACAAAAGGATTTTAGGGGATTAGAGTGTTTCACTTTGGTCATGTGTATGACCTACTTTATGAATCATTTTCTGGGCATACGACAGGAGATTACAAAAACATTAGGGCAATGGGATGTAGCTATTGCACGAACAGCCACAGGGTTGTGTGGGCCAGACTATAAAGACAGAAAGACATACAGGCAGCCTACAATTTGATTGTGTTTAAATTTGGCTTATTTCATTTTATTTGTTGTTATTAGGATCCTGACACGAAGTTAGGGCAGATTGGTTGTGTAGGATATCTTCCTTATCCTTGAATCCATGCTTGTGCACCTGTTATCAGTCCTTTAGGACCTTATCTAATGTTGTGATGTTCTTTCTCCTGCAGAATGCTGTTCATTCAGCCATTCTGTTGAAAATAAAAAGTACTTCTGTACTAAATTTGGCTGCAGACTGTAGGTCTTTCCCTTCGATTTCATGCAGAAGCTGGCAAGTATATAAAGCTTAAGCAGGAATTTGGAGGATGGTCATGTAATTTAGGTTGCTGAATGTTATCCTAGGGGGTTGGGTTCTGTGCTATTCCTGCTGCGTAACAGCCTGCTCAGTTCATATAGTGTTGTTTTTACAATTCGACTGAATTACTGTAACTTTTCTAAACCATAATATAATAGGAAATAACAAATAAACACTAATAAACCACAGTAATGATACATGTGGTTTTGTTCTCTCCTTTGCGACCCGTCTGTGCACAAGACGGACATGTATGCTAACCCGAAGGGATTTACCCTGGAGTCCACAGATTAGCAATCTGAGGGGGCTTTTTCAAAGCACAGTTTTTGACCATTCCTGCCTCCTGTCCAGCTCCTGTTCCTCTGAATATTTGCTCATATTTAAGTTGGATTTGTAAAATTAAATACTATGAAGACCAGCGTTATGAATCAACAGTTTTTAATTAAAGACATGAAGGGCTTTTACCAATTATTTCTAGAGAGTGAACGCGTTTAGATCACTAGTTGCAATCTGAGGGCTTTTTTCCAGTATACATTCAGTTCCAAAGGAAGTTAACAGAAAAATACTAAGCTCAAGGGTTCCAAAGCAAAACATGAAAAATACAATCTGCTATGACTTAGATATCATTTAAAGCATTGAATCTTTTATGGAATTTATCACTAAACTACTATGTCTACAAAATACCGAAATAATAGAGCCTCGTTGAAAGAAATTACCACAGCTGGAGTCACATCCATAAAATTAAGTTTGTATTAAGTCAGAATTCTGGCTCAGGGACTATTTCTTCGTGCAAGTATTTCTTGAGAAGAAATATTTTGACTACAAAACTGTCAATGACCTCTAAGACTAAAAAATGTACGTTCTGAAATAATGCATGAGTCTATTTTAAAATATTTTTTTCCTAAGAATTAAGTTCATGTTGAAATATTCGAATCAGTTATTTTTATTCATTAAAAACAGTCTGAGAAAGCAGCTGGAAATTGTCAGAAATGCCAGTTAAAATCTTAAATACATTTTCTAACTTCTAAAAAACAAATTATAGGACAACAGAAAGTTTAATTAATACAAAACTCCCTCACAGATATTTTGAATTCACTTGTTTCAAATGAACTGCTATTCAAAGTTGGCATACAGTGTGCCCCTTTCTATTATTTTTAGTAAAATGGATTTCTTGCTGTGATAAGTGATGCAATTGAAATTTCAGCTGAAAAGTGATTCTGATAAAACAGTGGGTAGCATTTTTATTTAAGTAACAATGGTGTTATTCAACAGCTATTATAAAGTGATTTGAAATATGACGTTATAAAATAACAACAACTGGGGAAAGTCATTGTTATCTTTCAGCATTTGAAATTTTTGCCCTTCAATGGAAGTCCTGGGATGTCTGTGGTTGAATTTAAATATGAAAAAAATAACAGTATCAATGAAATAGCACTTCAGTGTAAAGAAAGATGTATCAGGCTTATTCATAATACTGTCAAAATTCAAATGGTATTTTCACTTAAAGGACTATTACAGGCTACATTTCTTAAATCATAATAGATACCACCTGTCTAGACTAAATTAAAGAGCTAATACACTCGGAGAAAACAATGCGGTCCTACACAAACTCTGGCCCTTATCAAGTCTGTCCAACAGATAGGAGCAAATAGCAAAGATGCTTAGCCTTGAGCAGGCAAAAAAAATACTCTCAAGGAAGACATTTCGGAAGAAATTCCGTGGCAGGTTTGCAAGGAAGAACTGGAACCATGAGATAGAGAGGCTAGATAACCCTAGTGATGACGTGACAGTAATAACGATCTCAAACCCTATGCTGCAGCTAGAGTCAACAGCCAAACTTTTGGATACTGAAGCAGTGAAGGACTGTTTAAGCTATAACTTTCAGAAAGTGCTGCGGATGTCTTCACTTGTCTGGCTCCCTCACTGTGAATACCAAGACATGCAGGAGGTCATTGTTGTTGAGAGTCTTGGAGACTGGCTAAGAATAGCAATGTGGAGCTGAGAGAACCTGAGAGAGTTCAAATTGTGAGTTGTGTGTGAGCTCTATATTTCTAAAATATCAGAGTTTGACACGGGCAGATACGATGTAAAGGGTACATAATCTCGTCCATCATTATTTGCTAGATGCGTGTTTTTGTCTTGTAGAAATTCTTCGTCGTCCAGTTAAATGCATTTGTTATTGACATGTAGAGAGGCCATGAAAGTCACAGTTTTGGAAGCTGCAGATGAATCTCATGTTGAAGATTTTACATAATTCCATGAATCTACACTGGAAAATTCCTTGTAGAAAAATGTATTAGTTCTGTTACAGCAGAAAAATGCAGATAGACAGCATACAAGTGGTATCATCCAGACTAATTAGGAGAAAACATTCTGTGAGTATATCCAGCTGCCTACTAAGCAGGTACACGCTGTATTAGCTGAATAGAAACCTCCTGGATTAGCATGATGTGTAATATTGCTTTGTCATACTTGGTTGACAGCAAAGGAAATGTAAATAAAAATGGAAAACAAAAATCTACTCAAACAAATCCTTAACTGGCAGCACAGTAACAGAGCTCTGGGCTGCTTCATTTTCTTGCCATAAACCACTGCGCTCAAAGATAGTAAAATGAAATGGGAATTAATTTAACTGCCTCTATGGCACATTTATCTATCTAAACAGTAAGTAACTGAAATTTAAAATAAAGTGCAAATAAAATCCACATTTAAAAATAAGCATAATTATCTACTGGAGCAAGTTAGCATGTGTTGTTACATGTGGATTGAAATGCTTGTGTCCAAACTAGGTGTCATAAATGTATGTTAAAATTAGGCAAACTGCAGGAACATGAATCATGGGATAAAATCCATGAAGTATTTCACAATGGAGATCAATAAATGTGAGAACCATAATGTGAAAATTCACCCTCACAAACTGAGAATCAGATTACTCTATTATGTTTTGGCTATCATACTAATATGAAAATATTGCTTAATCAATTAAAAACTCACTAGCGATAGTGAATTGATTAATGTAGAATAATATGATTTGTCCACAGTGCATCTTTATTAACAAAAATGGTAATGAAACTTTTAATGAGATTGTAAAATGTTGTTATGAATCACAATGACCATCTCTAGTTAAACAGTTATGGGACTTTAAAGTCCCATATATTTTGCTCCTGTGTATGGGCTGATGACTGTATGGTTGGACATTGAATGACAAATAACAATGAGTATTAATGGAAGCTTCTCTTATTGAGAATAAATTTTGGGACACTATCTTGCAATAAATATGTGTAAGGAAGCCCCAAAGAAAATGTTTTCCAATGATAACTAAAGACAAGAAAATAAAATAAGAAAAAATTTAAAAGATCAGAAAAGTGATTAACTGCCTAATGCTTCCATGTATGACACCAACAGATAGAACCCAACAGTTCAAATAAAAAAATCCATAAGAAAAAGGCTTGTGAAAGGAAGCTAATAATATTTCACATAGTTAAACTAAATTGATAGTTCCCATTCCAAGATCCTGTTCACAAGTGTGTAATTGCATTACCTCCTAAGAAAAAGCACGAGCAGGTTAGAAGAGAGAAGAACCACTCTGCAGATGTATTAAATAAAGAAGTGTTAACATTTCTTTTAATAGCTAAAAACCCTGAAGATTTCTACTTTGCTAAGAATGAAACATCTCAGGACCCGCAAGCTCTGCACAGGTTTTGCAGTTTTTCTTCTACTACCCCAGTGCATAGCTAAAGGAAGAGTAGGAAACTCTCCCATCTATAATGTATTTATTGCTGATTTCCTAGTGGTGTCATGGTGTAAGGTGGGGTTTAGGAAGTGGGGGAGGCACGTTGTGAAAGCTCCCTCCCGCTCTGGGTCAGACTCTGGCTCAGGTTTAGTCACAGAATCATAGAATCATAGCATGGCCCAAGTCGGAAGGGACCTGCAAAGATCATCTAGTCCAACCCATCTGCAGTGAGCAGGGACATCCTCAGCTAGATCTGGTTGTCCAGATTCTTGTCCAGCCTCACTTTGAGTATCTCCAGGGAGGGGGCCTCAACTACCTCCTTGGGCAACCTCTTCAACTACCCTCATGCTAATCTCCAATCAGCACCTTTGTGAAGGAACATAGTTGAGAGAATCTTGAGCCATAATATTCTGGTTTTGCTTTGGGCTTTGTTTTCTGGGAGCCCCCCTTTTTGTTCAGAGAGAGGACATGTGGCCATGAAGTCACCCTCTCTGTTGGGGACACCACTGAAGGAGAGGACATCATAGAAGCTGTTCCCTTTGGCCTGTGGTGGGATGGCCTGCTGAGCCCTTGCAGCCCATCTCGAGTAAGAGATGGAATTAGGAATGGGATTGAAGAGAAAAAACTGGGTTACAGAATCCTAATGGAGCAAACCTTATTTTTGAGGCTGGTGATTTGGAATTAAATAATGGAACTACCTATGAACTATGTCTGAAATCTACTGAGAAAGTGTATGAAAATGAGAAGGTGGTGAACATCATGAAATGAGTACAATGGCATAGTACTCATAGTATATGAGTAAATAGTGTGAGTAAATCTAATCAGGTTCATTGTAAATGACAAATAAAGTGTCATACCCTAACCTTAGGAGGCTTCAGCATTCTCAATAAAGTTATCCAAGACAGTGCCTTTTTTAAAAAAATCAGTCTTCCTAAGGAGGAGCCCATAGGTTAGTCTGTAGCACGTGCTTTGTGAATGGTTTAAAAAACCCCTATGTTTTCATGCAAGGCAAATGTCCTTCAGTGGATGTAGGGAAACTTCCATTTTAGGTGGCCAGTCTTGTGTTTAGTTCAATGATGCGTCAGAAATCGTTCACTGAAGCCTACCGATGAATTTAATTGGGTTTTTTTTTTTTAAATACTGATGAATTTGTTAGTCATTGTAAGGCAATGCAGTGCTCAAAACTGAATGCACTGCTGGGGGTGAAATCACACAAGCACCTTAGAAGGGCAAGACCTGAGAGACCTTTGCTTTGTGAGGTGATGAATACGTACGCAGTCCAAAATTTGACTTAGATTTTTTATTTTTTTGCTTGGCAGCCATGATATTTCACATTGAAAATCAATAGCTAATTCCAGTATTTCTGGAGTTAATGCCGACCAGGATCTCGCCTCCCCTCACAATCTTTGTAGGGTTTAGTTTATGTCTCCGCAGATCCATGAGTTTGCATGTTTTCAAGCTGAATCTCTGATTTTTCTGCTGATGTTGCTAATTTCTGTGCCCTCGTTGGTGCTTGCAGCTCTTCGAAATCTATCATTGGCAAATTTCCTCAGCAGTTTTCTTGTTTGCTATTTCCTGTTAAATATTAATGGAAATTACATATCTGATTTCTAGGTCTTTGGTTTCTCTCAAGCTGATACAGAGAAATTTGCAAACAGTATTTCAAATGTATTCTTCAGTCAGGCTTCAGTGTACTGTTTATTTAAAGTAATTGCAAAGGCTAAGTTATGGAAGATGGAAAATAAAAAAGCTTTATATTCAATCGTTTGATTTGAAATTCGGGTTCAAAATCGACACTGACTTCAACTAACATCACTACCAACTGTATGACTGAATAAAGAAAATGCCCTGCAGGAGGTAGTTTGTTTTGTTTTGAATTTATGTGCATTTAAAGAATGTCATTATCAATTTCATTTTATTGGAAAAAACATACCCAAATTGGTTTTTTTTCTACATACACTCCCCTCACCCCCTCACAGTAACAGAATAGACTGTTTGCTGAGTGAGCTTAGATATCCTTGAGAATGGATATTTTCAACCTCAAAGGTTGTTACTCTGTCACGTTTAATGAACATAATAGATCTGTTCCCTAACAAACACAGAATGGTTTAACCAAAGTCACAGTGAGGGTGACTGAGCACTGGAACAGGCTGCCCAGGGAGGTTGTGGAGTCTCCTTCTCTGGAGACGTTTAAGACCCGCCTGGATGTGTTCCTGTGTGACTTGGTCTGGGTGATCCTGCTGTGGCAGGGGGATTGGACTAGAGGAACTTTCAAGGTCCCTTCCAATCCTTAATGATTCTATGATTCTAAGACACTCATAGATATTTATACCAGCTGAATTTTACTCCCAAGTACATATTTTGTTTGAGATTTCTTTGTGACCAAATTCTGGAGATGCTACCGTCACGTTGCTTTAACATGAGCGTGGTACAGTTGTACGTTTAGAATAGATCGTTCTTCTCTGCTGGGAAGTGGTATCAACTAGTGTTATTTTATATAAGGCCCTGTAAAAATTCTATGTCAAACTCTCTGAATACCAAAATTATTCAGAATTGCTGCACTGGGAATACAGGCAGTTTAGTCCTGAATTACTCTGATATATCAACAGAACATTGTGTGTGTGTGAGTGAGTTATCCTTATTGTATTAATAATGTTCATCTTTTATTATATGAATAATGCATGAACTTTGTTTTCCTTATGCTTTGTCACTCATCAAACAGTATCACAAAATCACACCTCCATAGCCATTCTCATTTGGAGTGAACACTTTAAGGATTATTAATACAGAAATATGACAGCTATGAAAACATGTGGAGCCTGCGTATTCCAGCTGAGAACTGGAGGGACATTTTTATCCACATTACAAAATAGCCACATTCACCAGGCCTCTTATTTTTTCAGGAGTTAAGAAAATAAAGAATTACAACGCCTAAGCTGATTCACTTTTAACAAATATTTGCATTTGGAAATATGTGAGTAGACTGTGTAGTGATTTCCTTTCTTCTTGATTTAGAAAAAAAATCCTTTAATCTAGTGATCTCACCATTGTTTATGTGAGATAAGTGGGACTCTAAGTAAAGACTGTCAGGAGAGTGAAAAATGGTTGGTATTTAGCTATTTAGTACTAGAATTATAAGAATCTTCACTTGGAAAATATATTACTGAAGTAAATAATTCATCATTTTCTGAAATCATCTTGAAGGATGCACTTTTCTCTGAGGCTATTCCCAATGAGAGCAGGAGTGCTTGGATCTGTGTCTAAGTCATATAACCTAGTAGTATCTTTCCCTTTTTCTCTTTATTTTTTTTTAATTTTCTTTTTTTCTTTTTCTTTTTTTTTCTTTCTTCTGTCTTTTCTGTCTCCTTTTCTTTTCTTGCCTGTACAGCAGAGAATCCTTACCTAAGAGGCAGCCTGAAACACCATTTTCCCTTTCCTAACAAAAATGGAGGCTGTTCTAGTGATTATCTGCCATCTGTTGATCTCAGTGTTTCAATTGCTTCAGAATCCTCTGGAAAACAACTCTTTCTCAATAGAGGGTTGAATGTACATTCAAAGGTAACTTCAGCTGAGCAAGTGCCCAGCTAATCCCCTTAGCACACAGGGACAAGGCTGCCACCAGCTCTAATTGATTCTGAAATGAATCTGTATAGGAAATTAGAAGGTTTGGATTCCCATGTGAGCTTCAATAGAGAGCCAGGATGTAAGCCTGACAGCTGAATGGATTCAGAAATTAAAATCTGATAAGCAGCTTAAAATTGTACTTAAGTCCAGAAATTATTTGAATGCTCTGGTTAATGGCACATTGTGTATTGTCACCTAGTTAATTATCTCTGAAGAAGAGTTCTTGCAGAGGGGAAGATATGCCAGCCTTTCACAGCCTTTTCTCATCACATATTTATTAAATTCCACCCTCCTCACCAGTAGCTGGAAGGCAAAAAGAAAGGATTAGGCGACTGCAGTTCCTCTGTGGCTGTCAGTTCACTGTACCAAACTTCAAATATGAACTGTTGCATGTACTGTCACAGACATTCCCCTTACATCTTAATTTGCAAATGAGGAGCTGACATTTGTTATGCCTTGTGTTTGCACACATGAAAAGCAAATGCTGGCACTGCTGGCTATTTTGTTTATCCTTTTGGAGATAGTATATGGCCTATTTATAAATGTTTTTCAGATTTTTTTATAATAACCAAGATAGTCATGGAGCGACGTGTCCTCATCTTTTATTCAGGAAGCCTCTCTGCAGTTTATGGAGTGTGCCCTGCATGCGACAGCTATTTAAAACAGCATCCTCACGTTTATTTTCACTTTGCTGCGTTTGGATAGATGGTCCTATTCTCTGTGTTTCATATAGTTGGGTTGATGAGGTTTTCTGTGCATACAGGTACCCCCCCCCCCCTTTTTTGTGTTTCATATGTGTTTATCTGCCTATCTGCATTCATACTAATACAAGAAGGTTAGAAAGATGTTGCTGGAGGCAAATGATGTTCCATCCATCACATTATCATAATTTACTATCAGATATAAAGCAGAAAAGAAATGAAGATGTAAGAAGGAGAAACAAAATGGAAGGTTCATCAGAGGAAGGTATCACAGAGAAAATAAATTCTTGGAGGCAACACTACAGATCCACAGCATAATCTTCTTAAAAACCCTGGACATGGAGAAGGGAAATCTGTAGAATTTCCACTTTTGATATTGATTACAAACTTCAATATATTTATCTGCAAAATCAGTCTTTCTGCACTGAATTTCAGGAGGCTTTCTAAAAAAGAGCTTTCTACCCTTTGGTTGGACTCGATGATCCCAAGGGTCTTTTCCAACTTGAATAATCCTGAATGATTCTATGACTGTCTTCAGTTTCCTATGACTCCTGTCTTATACGTTAGACACAATTATCATAGAATCAGAATCATTAGGGATTGGAAGGGACCTCGAAAGATCATCTAGTCCAATCCTCCTGCAACAGCAGGATCACCTAGACCAAGTAGCTTATTTTTAATTTGTCTGCATAGTTAGTGCAGGGAGGTGCTGAGCTGGGAGGCTTTAGTTCAGTTTGCTCTGAAAATGCATGTTTTATCTGATTCCAGGCATCATAGGGGGTTTTCAGTCCTCAAATGTACATGAAAGTAGCAACTGAAGCAGTATTTATTTTCCCGCATAACAAACGTGGATGCCTTGAAAAGAAAGCAGAGCACTCAGAAGAGGATGTCTGTCTTTTTGTGCAGCGTGTTAATGTTGAGTCTAGGTTGATATTTATATTTAGACATTGAAATGAACCTCAGAGGCCCTACGGGTCTTTTCATGGTTTTCCTGGAATCATAAGTCCATTGATTACATATCTGAGTACGGTTACAGTAAGTGCTACTCTAAACATTCCTGTCCCCGCTGCAGATTTTAAACGTCATGGGCACAAAAGAAAACCAGCAGGCATCACTCTGACCAGTACTTTACTGTCAGAGCAGAAATCCCAGCATATGCATGAGATTTCACCTTTTGCAAAGCTGTTTTTCCCTCCCCCCTTCTCTTGCTTTGAGGTTTTCTGCAAGGGCTGAGTTAGGAAATGATGAGCTAGAGCAACAGCAGCAGCTGCCGATTGCACCCGGCACTGTGTCTTCTTCATGTGGAGGGTAAGTAGGACAGTGCTGGTGGCTGCTGGGTTTCTGGCTAGCAAATTAAGAAGTGGCAGGCAGTGATCTTCCAGACTGGGTGAATGCAAAAAGAGAGCTGAAACGTTCATGTATAATTAAACACTATTCATGGAGCTTGAGTCAAAGCCCAAGCAAGTCAATGGAAACATTATTATTTACTTTAATGAGCTTTGGATTTGAACCTGAGCAAAACTGCTGCGGACAAGAACATTTCTCATTTAAATGGGTTCCTCTTCTGCTTATAAAGTGCCTGGAGATCAAGAAAAACTCATATAAGAATTCTTATCAAACTGTCACCAGGCATAACTGTAAGGTGTACAAATGGCTTTTCTGTCGTCTTAACGCTGCATCCGCATTACCTAAAATAATCCTTTCAACGCTCATTGAAGTGTGGGAGCATTGTTCTGAGGAGGTATTTAAAAAAAGACATAAAACATGTGGAGGGAAACAAGATCTCTGTGCTCTTAGATGTGCATACGAACATGCAGGTTGTTCTTTAAGTGAATAGCAGTCTACTCCTGTGAAAGACACCATTATGTGACAGTTTTAATGTTGATAGTAAATCATATCTATTTATTTATAAGCCAGTTCTGTAAAGATTTACTGACTTAACGTGTCTGTGATACATAACATCTAAAGGCAGGAGGTTCACAAGTGCTCTCTTTGTGGAAGGCTACGTCATTTAAAAGCCCAAAGCACTGAAATGTAGTTGTGGTTTAAAATTGCAGCTCTCTGAGGAGATTATGTCACTGCCTCTGGTCTGCAGGGATACGTCTGTATTAACTGGCATAGCCTGGAGCTGTTGTAGGGTGGAGCACTAGTCACTTCCACTCTTTTTTATAAAAAAACATGTGAACTATTCTGAGAATCAATGTGTCTAAGATGGGAGGTGCGAGCAGAGATACTTAGTGCTATCAAGATGGCAGTTGTTGTAGATGTGCCCAAAAGGAGAGCGTTAGGCAGTTACAGACCTTTACCACTGGAGAGTTAAACATGATTCCAAGTCGTAAGTAGGAGTTGCAGCCATGGACATTAGTACATCAGTTTTGTCTGAAGTATAAAAGCCTTGTTACAAACTGAAATTGTTAATTCTTCACAGAAAATTTTTTGAATCTATGTACCTTGATGGAGACACAGGAATCTTCCTGTGCATGACTGCAGTCCTTCATATAAATCCTTCAGGATTTAACTGTGTTATTGTAACTATTAAAAAAGAAGAATCTGCCATAGGAAGATATTTAATTTGTAATTTAGGCAGAATTTTTGATTGTCCCTCTTCCCCCGTTTTTGCACTTCCCTTTGTACATTCAAATGGGAAAAAAATCACAAAAGAAAAAATGGTATAAAAAAAGAAGCCAAACAAAAGTCTTCTTGGAAGTTGCCTTAGGCAAATATTCTAAAATGCTCAGCACAAAGCAGTACCATAACCCAGCATTTTTAGGATAAACGCCAATCACATCTGCTTGGCAAAACCTATTCCATTTTTGTCTCCATCTTTTTGTTTTGCTCTGTTCCGCAGATAGCCTCCAGGTGCTGTGGCAAGCAGGAGTTTCTGACAAACTTTCAGAAGGCTTTTTCACAGAATCACAGAATTACTGAGGCTGGAAAAGGTCTCTGAGCTCATCAAGCCCAGCCTATGACCTAGCATCATCACATTGGCTAGACCATGGCACTAAGTGCTACATCCAGTCTGTCCTTAAACATCTCCAGGGATGTGGACTCCACCACTGCCCTGGGCAGTCCATTTCATGGTCTGATCACCCTTCCAGTGAGGAAGGACCTCCTAACATCCAACCTAACCTTCCCCTAGTGCAGCTTCCGGCCCTACCCTCTCATTCTGTCATTAACTGACCCACGGCTGACTACAACCTCCCTTCAGGATAGTTGTAGAGAGGGATAAGGCTCCCCTCGAGTCTCCTCCAGGTTAAACAACTCCAGCTCCCTCAGCCTCTCCTCACCAGACGTTCTCTCCAGTCCCTTCACCAGCCTCTTTGCTCTGCTCTGGACCTGCTCCAATATCTTTCAAGCACAGTCTTTGCAATGGCCAAGGCAGGAGATTGAGGGTTTCAGATACCATATCCAGATGGTACCAGAAAGTGCCTAAACACTACATCTGAGTAACATGGTTTATTGTATCTCTTATTCGTCTTTGTAGTGAAGACAACTGTACAAAACCCACGTATATGCTTGTCTGTAAAGTGCTTTGGGGGTATCAGTGGTGGCAGGATCCTTCTGAGCCTGACTGCTTTACAACCCTGCTGTTTAACAGAATATAGGATTGAATATTGTGATATTTTATCTATAATATAAACATGTCAATAATAAGGTGATGAATGAATGCACTTGGTATCTTCATTTCCATAGGAGATTTAAATTTCAGTTGCTAAGATAGCTGTTGTGTGGGGAAGCTGATGAGAAAAAGGAAATAATGGCTCTGCTTATGCTTTGGTGTTGGTGGGTTTTCTTGACAAATATTTGTGTTTGGCTTGCCTTACTATGTCAAGAAAGTGATTAGATGAAAGATAGATATGAGGAAATTCAGTGAGCTTATTTTAATAAAAATAAGTAAGTGTTGATGCTAAAAGCAAGGCAGTAAAGACATTGCTTATGTGTGGTCACTGATAAATGTAAAAAGAGGGAGTCTATCATCATGTTTTCTGGATGGTGAAGGTTTTACTTGATCTTAAAATCATCATGCAGGTAAGATTGGCCGCATTTCTACGTAGCTTTACAAAGCTCTGTAGTGCAAGCAGAGTTTTCTTAACATTGAATCAGAAGTTTAAACAGCAAAATAAAAAGGAAAAAGCTGGAGAATAACTTTTTAGGAGGAAATCTAGTGATAGGAAAAGGGCAGATATTTTTCAGCTAAAAGAGGGGAGATTTATATTTGATGTTGGGGTAAAATTCCTCCCTGTGAGGATGCTGAGCCACTGGAACCGGTTGCCCAGGGAGGATGTGGCTGCTCCATCACTGAAAGTGTTCAAAGCCAGGTTGGACAGGGCTCTGGGCATCCTGATGTGATGAGAGGTGTCCCTGGCATGGCAGGGGTTGGACTGGAGGATGTCTCAGGTCCCTTCCAACTAAAAAGTAAAAAAAAAAATATTAAAAGTGATAAAAACCATTTTTATGTGTGACCTGGCTTGGTGGTTATTTTCCTCCTCTTGGAAACAACCTTCTTATTAGAAGATCTTATTAAGATCCTAATTCTTGAGAAAATAGCAATGTTCTCACCAAGGCTATTTGAAATTTCCAGCACACTGGAGATTAGAGGGCTCCAGTTGTCCCCTTGGGTTTCTGAAGGATTATATTTGCTGCAGATTGATAAGCTGCGCATGGCGAGACCAGGCTTGTTTTCAGTTGACCATAACAAGGACAAAATTCTTAGTATTTTGTTTATTTCTGTGAAGAGATTGTAAGCACTAGATGAATTTAGAGCCTGGAGCCCATCATAAAGAACATCCACTGGTATTTGTAGTGATTTTTATTTTTTTGAAATGATGGATCTTTCTCTGACTTAATATCCACCTGGATATGTTCCTGTGAGACTTGATCTAGGTGGTGGGGGGATTGGACTAGATGATCTTTCGAGGTCCCTTCCAATCCCTAATGTTCTGTGATTATTGAAATGTTTTAAAGAAAGATTTTTTGTGTAAATAAATGTAGTAGTCAACACAGGTCAATCCTAAATCAGTAATAATCATGGAAGTTCTTAAATGAAAGGTAGATAAATTAGCAAAACTAAGTGTCTAAGTACTACTATAATACCACTAAGGTCCTCGACCTTTTGTACCTCAAATTGAATTTGAATATTAAGAAATTTTGATTTACAGTGCACCTCTGAGTTCTTCCTATAATTTACTTAACAAGTGGAAAAAAAAATGATTGGAACAGAAATTTTGGAACAGAAATGACTGTTGGGTATTGAAGTTCTGTTTAAAGGGAGAAAGAAGCAGGGTGTCAAACTTTTCTTTGTCTCCGACTTGTTAGGAATCATATGGGAAGCTGTAGAAGGATCTGCTGGCGAAAACACTGTTTTGAATAAACTCTTTGTCGTTCCCCACAATCCTCACCTCAGCTACAAGAAAATCCTTTATGTAACTGCAGCATACTGGGATATGTAGATGCAGCTTTGACTGGAAAAGAGAGATAATATATTTTGTGGGCAAAGATGCATCTCATATAAATCTCTTTCAAGTGTTAAGGACTAGGTGTTCCCTCCTAGCTCCTCCTTGCTTGTAGAAAATATGACACGCCACTATTTTGATCAAGAAGGATGTCAGTGGAGCACAGGAAGTTCCATCTCAATATGAGAAAAAATTTCTTTACTGTTAGGGTTACAGAGCCCTTGGAACGGGCTGCCCAGGGAGATTGTGGATTCTCCTTCTATGGAGAGTTTCCAGACCCATCTGGATGTGACCTGTCTTAGATTCTATGATCCTGCTCGAGCAGGAGGGTTGAACTCGATGGCCCCTGGAGGTTCCTTCCAATCCCTAATGATCTCTGTATCTATGTAATTTTTATAACTGCTAAATACATAACTAAGAACCTGACTTTTTCTTTAATAGTAATTATTTTTTGACTGCCTTACCTGTTCATCAGAATGGATGTGGAAAGCTTGACTACAGCCCCTCCTCCACCTTCTTGCTTAGAGTTTTTGCACAATACATTCTTTTGAAAGATGAAATGTTTGACATCTCTCATAGGAAATACCGAACTTATTTTGACAGTGCTGGATCTAACGAGTCTTCTTTACTAGTCAAACTAACTGGAAAGGAAAATAGAACAACACATTGGCTTTTGTGTTAGTTGCTATGGCTAAACTGCATAGCAACAGGACTCAGGACACTTGCCTATATTCAGGAAAAATTAAAATTTAGCCTTTAGGACCCAGTGCATAACACAAGCCCTGAGAGTTACCTCACACCCAGAGAGTTACCTCTCATCTAATTCAGACTTCGCGAGAAGCAAGTGGACCTTAACTTTTCAAGAGGTTAGTTAAGCAAAAGGTAAATCAAGTACGACTTGCTTCTGGGAAGTGTGTCTTTATATGAATTAAACATATAGATGTAAATCTCTCTCTCTCTATCTCTATCTCTAGATCTCTCTATCGCTCTATCTCTCTACCTATGTATCTATCTATCTATCTCTATCTACGTATCTCTCTATCCATACTTATCCATCTCTCTATCTACCCCTCTCTCTCTCTTTCCCCTCTATCTATGTATCTATCTGTGTGTCTAAGTATCTATTCATGTATCTATCTATCTATCTATCTATTGTCTGTCTATATCTGTCTGTCTATATCTGTCTATTTCTCTCTCTGTCTATACGTATCTATCTCTATCTCACTATGTATCTCTATCTCTCTCTCTCTATCTCTGTGTATCTATCTATCTCTCTATCTTCTTTTCTACAGAAAAAGAAACAAACATAAGATGAGAGACTGGTGGTGTGATACAGAAATAGGACAAATAAAGCAAAAGACAAACTTCTATTGACAGCCTGAATTTCCAGCTGTTTTCCAGTATATCAGTATAGACTTTTCTGTTCATTTGATTTGTTTCTCTACTCCGTATTACTTCTTATGGTTTATTTCCAATTGTTTGAGGGGGTTATTTGGTTTTAGTTATATTTTGAGAGTTTTTTTTTTCCTCTAAGACTCTATGTGAGGGCTTTTCCAAAATTCACTGTTCTACATTCTGAATAAAAATCTTAACTCCACTTCTGTAGCTCTTTTAGTCAGAACAGGTGTAGAAATAGTGAAAGGAAGTAAGGCAATGTCTCTTAAAGTGATTTCAGTATATTTTAATGTGATTTTCCTTTGCTGCTTTGAAAGAAATGCAGAGCAGAGCCAGTTCCGAAGGAAGTACGGATCATCCTAAACTGTCATTCGTATCCCCAATTCAAAACATTGGCCTCTCAAGTTTTCATAAGACAATCTCACTAGTGCAGATGAATCCAGTCATAGGGTATCTGGACTGTAGACTATAATTAAACATTGCTTTAGCAATTTTCTGCTAAATTTGAGCTATGCCATAAAATTTTGCTTCACCTCTCTTGTGTATTTTTACCCCAAAATGTCCCAATCATAGTTTCAAAAGTGAGAGTTCAGCTTCCCATGTTGGTTTTGTTCTTTATGAATGTCTCGGCCTCCTTCTTGATTATAACTCTTAGAAACATTTGCTTGGCTAAAAATGCTCGATGGGGTATAATCTTTTATACTCATGTGGACAAATGTAAATGGAAACAAGGAGGGGAAAAAAAGCCAACAGACCCATGCTGAGGGACATGTACATTTCCAAAAGACTGAGCAGGAGGTATGTAGACAAATCCTATTATTGGGTAATGAGATTTGTGCGCGTACCCGAGCACTATTATGAAAATGTTGCTGTTTTTCCAAACAAACTGAAAGAAGGGGGCAATCTTTTCAGCTGAGGTCAAATTCTGCTTTCAGTAAGGATGTAATAAGTTCCATTAAAATCAACCTTATTAGTGTCCAAAAGTAGCTGAAAGAAAGGGACAGCCTTTATATTCACAGAAATTGCAGATGACTTTGAGCCTTCTCTGCTTTCATTGAAATTAACAGGAATTTTTCCATTGGGATGTAACATCAAGCTTATTAATTAATCTACTAAAACTCTCCCAGTGTCAATACGTTTGCACTCCTTATAATAGTCTTCTCATATGAAGTTAAATAATTCATGCAAAATCAGGCTTGTTATGAATTCAGTATTCAACCATCACATCATTGATGGACTTAGAAGGAAGTTCTGACAACTCCAAGTGTTTTTAAATCATAAATGAAGTTTTTGAGAGTCACTTAAAATAATGATGTTTAATATACAGGAAATGTTGTGCGTTTCCTCCATGTTCTCTGCTACTGGAGAACACAGAGTGATGTTCCCTAAGTTATTTTTTATATTCACATTGGAAAATTCAACCAGCAAAGTGATTTAAGGAAACAAACAACGTGCTAAATTGCAAAAATATGGAGTCACTATACATTTGGAGTTAAATGTGTTTAAAAGAGAAAGTCTTAAAGGAGGGTTTAGACAGGGCTGGCAGCCTTTATGCTTCACCAGCTCATATGCTGAAAAATATTTGATTGATATGTCATTGTTTTGCTTGATCTTTCTGGTAACCTAGAACTATGTAGTAGTACTAAGATAACTCATGAAAAGTATGTCATCATCTACTATTTCTAATTTCATAACCAGGCAGGTGTAAAGTGTTTCATAAATGAGACAATAAGGTTTTCACACCCTTTAATTCCTTTTTATACTGCAGGGCTGCCATTTCCCAGGGAAATTCCTAGGGGACAGGAGTACACAATCCTCTTGCAGCTTGCTGAGTTCCAGCTTTGGAAGCTTCAGTGACTGCAGTGCTGTCCACTGGGGGTAGGGTTTTTACTATCATTTCCAAGGTTAAATCATGCAGCAGAAAGTCTTTGTGGTCTGAGTTGACCCTATTGTTTGTAAACACTGTGAGTATCTCTGAAATGCTGTCTCCAAGATGTCAGTCATAACAGGAACCGTTCAGATCCTCAGATTGTTCATTTTAAAGAATATTTCTAATCCCAGTAGTGGTCCTATTTATGGATCTGTCCTACTGAATATCTTGAATATATTGAATATTCAAAATTGGGTGGTTGGTACAAAATATTTCTTGATACAAATGAAACAAAGAAGTAAACAGATGGATTTCATCACTACTAATGAGAACAGTGTGTAGACAGTGCATGCATTTGTAACTGCAGAAGCTAACACCTCCACATCATGAATTCACATTCAGACCAAGTGCTGCTTCCTTTTTCAACAACCCCGTGATGGGTTTGAGAAGACAGTCGTAACTGACAGAGGATCGATTTGGATGTTTAGGAATATATAAAGATATATATAATACAGTTTGGCTCTGTCTCTCACCAACTGGATTGTCAAAAATATGCTTGCAAATTGTGCAAGAAAACACTGGGCTATGAAAAATGTGAACAAACCATAGGCCTACCATGGGCTGCAGGTCATTATCAGTTGGGAGTCAGTCAGGGAAGATCCAAGTTGGCTTACAGGTGTATGGCATGTCACGGATTCATGCTAGTTATATAGGAGGAAGATACTGATCAGAGGAAGGGTTTCTGCTTGGGCTTCTCTTGACTGGTCTTCTCTTCTTGACTGGGCTTCTCCTCTTGACTGGGCTTCTCCTGATCCAGCTTCTCCTCCTGAGGAATGCTCTCTTGAGTATGACTTTGTATACTTTATATTGCCATTATTTTGTTGGTTTCATTAAATCAAGTTTTCATTCTGTCAGCTGGGGAGGGGTCATTTGGTGACAAAGCAACTGCTCAAGTTTAGCCCCAGATACAGTCTAAATGAAGAGAGTGCTAAACCATTCTCTCAATGGCTAGAGTTTCTTTCACTGGCTCAGAAGGAAGGAAACCTTGCCATGAAGGGGATGGCTCTCCTCACATTCCATGGATATGGAATATAGGATTTTTATTATGTTCTTGTTTCTCATTCTACTGAAACTCCTATTGATCCCAGTTTTTCCCAACCTGTATTTCTGGGCTACATGCATATATTATGAAGTAGTATGGTTGTATATGAAAGAAAACATCTGTAAGAGCTGTGAAGTAAGTCCTCAGTGATGAGAACTCTGTTATTATGTCATTTGCAGCATCACCTTATTTCCAATCTGTTTTTCCTTGTTGTAAGCCCGATCGATCTTTTTTCCTATGTAGAGGTGACAATCATTTAAAACTAGTGGAGGCAGGATCAGAATGAGCCTTCGTGTGTCTGAGAAAAACAGAGGCAGCAAGCATAATGATTTTAAATGAAGGTATGGGCACAGACAGGGGTGATTTATTGTAAGAATGTTTGACAGCAGCAGAGTCCTACTGTTGTCATGGAGACTGAAAATTCTTAACAACTTCTAAAAACAAATATAAAAGTGCTTAGAATCTGTCCCATCATCCTCCTTCCAAGCACTAAGGTACAATTCCTTGATGCTTGTTTTAGACCCTGATGAAATAAGCAACAATAAATAGCTTTTTTCCCCTCTAAATGTAGGTTTTTACTTTAGCAGAACCAATTATAACTATAAATAATTGAAGAAACCCCTATGCGTGTTTGTGAGTGCATATACAGCCAGCAGGCAAGAAGCTAGCATCACCAAATCCGGCAGAAATTCGAGCTCAGCAGCTACCTTCCACAGGGAAATCCACAAGCAAGTCTGGCCTGATGCTCCTTACATGGTCTTGGAGGGGACTTGAAGGACTCACAAAGAAATTTGCAGCAGACAGTTTGCTGTGTGAGGATGATACCCAAACTACTCAGTACAAACAGCTAAAAGAAGGCTGCATCTTTTTCAATTCTTTCTTCCAACTCATCTTAAAAATGCTAGTTGCTCAGCTTCAGCAATTTTGAGTCATAGCATGGAGCTGTCACTTGCCATGTGAGGTCTGTGACATGCTTCAGCAAAGGTCACTCTCTTCTTTCAAGTCACAGCTAGAGAAGACTGTCTCTATTCTCCTTTCTCTCATATGTGAAGAGATTAGTGAGTATTCACTCAGGAATAAGATTCTCAGCCTCTTTAATAAAATATGTAAATAATGTCAAGGTCAACTAGAAGTAGAATGTGGGTTTGAAATTCTAAGGTGATCATGCAGCAGTTGGGGAGCCTGGGGTTTGGTCTCTCTACCCAGACACAGAATGATTAAATCCTTCAGGTTGGAAAAGAACTTTAACATCAGCAAGTCCAACTGTTAACCTAGAACTAGCAAGCCCCCCGAATAGTAAATGAGTTATTTATTCAGTGTAAAATAGATAATCCCAGGCCTAAAAGTAAGCCCTACCCATTTTTAGGGAAAACTTTCAGTTCTACAGTGAGTCTTACAAGTTTCTACACTTTTTGCTGATCTGTGCTGTCACCCTCTTACAGAGCAGAGGTGAGGTGAATTTTGATAAACCTCCTAATTTATTGTTGCCCAGCTGATATTTATCCCGACACAAAGGTGTATTTCTGTACTTCTCCAATAGAATTCACTATCAACTGTCAACGCATAAGGTAGTCATGACCAGCTGTGAAAAGAGATGCTCACAGAGCCCATGTGAACCCAGGAGAAAATTCCCTTCATAAAGTATTTAGCAGCAAATGCAGATGTGCTAGTGATTCAAGACCAGGATGACATGCCTGCAGAATCGGGCTACAGTGGCTTTTTCTTGTCAGGACTGAAGTTCCTGAAGGTATACTTCTGGGCTTTTATTTTTTGTGTTTTGGCAACAAACTAAAATCTTCTACAAACATCATTTGTACAGTAAAGGAATTCTTACATGAAAACAATGGGAACACAATAAGCAGAGTGTAATCACTGCTTGAATCCAAACCAAAGCCATGACTTTGTGTTGGCTGCTTGTGGTTACTCAAAATGTAGCAGAACATCAAATAAGAGCAGAATTGCTGATACAGTCGAGGTCTTTTTGACTAATCAGCTAGTATGTTGTTGCTAGTCACTGGTTTAAACTAAATTTGGTTTTTGTCACATTTTGTAGCTGAGTCTTTGACTATATTTGGCAAAGCTGCTTTATTAAGCTTACAGGTATTGTTATCACAGCAGAAGGTCACTTGAAATCTGTTCTTTGCTTTAAACGATCCCCAATATCAAAAGTAGTTCCTGAGTAGTTTCCCAACCTGCTTGGTTCAATAGATAAACAGAGGTCTTGTACATAACAACATAGAATTTTCTGCCTTAAAGTCACCTTTTGGAAAGTGGGAGACACAAGGCTTCGTTTCTGTTGATTTCACTCTAGGATATTGTTGTGATTTATTTATATCATCTTTACACTTGCTGACAGAAAGCTGCCCCAGGATAAGAAAAACTACTCTTACTGTTCAGAACCGGTCTCTTTACAAAAAGAGCTAACATTTAGCTCCATATAGATATATGCTGTTATGCAAATATCTGGGTGCAGTGAATCACTAAATAGAGAGACAAAGCCAGTGTAAAAGGGCAGTGCTTGTGAAGTGAATGGAGCCAGCCTTGCCTTTTCCAGCTAAATATTTTGCCTGAGGCTTTTTAGCGTCCAGTGTGTAAAGAACCAGCATGCTAGCATTCTGCATGAACTGTACACTTTTGCTGTGGAACAAAAGAGCTTTTTCATTAGCAACAAGCCCATTGAAAAGAGAAGCAATGGATCTTTTTAGCCATTAATGGAAAAAACATTACCATAGCATTAAGTACACAACCGGGGAAATCCCAAGTTAAAATTCCTTACTTGGTGTGGGTTCAGCCACGCTTTGTATAATTTACATCACAGCACGGGGGTTCAATTTTCCCAAATTCATGTGTGTACACATTTAACCGATTCATTTAAACCCAAAGCATTTACAGCATTTCAGTAACTGTACACACAAGTCGCACATTTGCTTGTAAATGTCCATCTATTCCTTTACAGATGGTGAAAAAGGGACTTAGTTAGAACTGAAACATTGCCTTTTGATAGCATTTCACCTGCCAGTAGACCCCAATCCATCACCTTCACGATGATAAAGTAGAACTTCTGTGTCCAGTCTCATAAGGAGATGAATCCTATTGGGTCCAATGCATGCTTAGATTTTATTTGTGGAAGGGATGTTTACCTGAATTTGAACTTACAGGCACAACTTCAGGCTTACTTCATGTACCAATGACTTTGTTAGTTAGAACCCACAGTGCAGTAGCAGGGAACTTACAATTAGAGGAAAGAGATTACTGAAAATGAACCAGCACATGTCTGTAAGTGTATTCCTGCTGTTGCAGTTGAAATGGGTGAGGTTTACAGGACTGGCACCCTAAAGCACAACATCTTACAATTTAGTAAAACAATATACTAAGCACAAATTTCTGTTGTCTTTGCCCAAGACGCCGTGACATTTCATAGACCACTGGCAGAAAAAGGAGCTCTTCACAGACTTTTATGGGAGCTGGATATAGTCCAGAAAGAAACAGCTGTTGACACATTTTGAGGAAAGCTAGAAGAACAGAAGATGAAAGGAGTTAAACAGATTTCAGCTCAGTTTCTGCTTTCTGACACTTAGCAAATTTTTAGAAGTAAAAGGCAAAATCTCCTGCCAGTTGCATCTGTGTAACGTTAACTTCAATAGCGTTTCACAGTTAGCAGAACACAGAATTAGATCCAACATGTCGCTTCCCACTAAACATGTCTCAACACTTTTGCCTTTCAGGACTTAAACATCCTGTTTGCTAAAAAAGAGGTGAAATAGAGCAATAAGATGCTTCTATTACCTTTTGCAATGGCATAAAGGAGTCAAGCTATGCAGATGAATACAATCCTTTAGCAGCAGCAGGAGTGTTTGTCAGCACTGAAGGCTGTAATTCACAGCACTGCTGTAATCTCCAGTCTCCCCCTGCAAAACAAGAAACCTCTCCCTTACCTATCGTGTTTACTTCTGTCCTCCTTCCTCTGTTTTTATTATTTCATTTTGTAATTATTTTGTCTATCTCCGTGAGGATGTTCAGGGATCAGTTTTGTCTGGAAGACGTTACGTACAAAACATTTGCATCATATTGTACCATCTACAGATACAAATCTATTTTCTGTAATGGTGAGAGCTGCTAAAACCAGCGGTAAAATAAAAACTGAGACAGATAAAAGCTGTCAGGCACACAACTTGTCTTGACTGCTGGTTTATTCCATTTTCTTCAGTGCTTTGTGAAAATTGGCTTCTTTCGCCTTCCAGATCAGGCAAAAATTTTTCATCTTTTATCCCCACTGACTTCAGCAATTTGGTCAACTTTTCTCTCTGCTGCTGAAGCAACAGACTAGATTTTGTACAGGTGTAAGAGAAGCAGAATTCGTTCCAAACATGCTGTGAAAACACTAATGTGTTTACATAAAAGCACAAGCTTGAAAACACAATGAATCAACCTCATGCTGTTTCAGTGTAAAAAGTAAGAAGTGCAGGAAATGTTAATAAACTATTACAAAACCAGTAAATTGAATCTAAACTGTAAATGAAGGACAGATTAGAAGGACTTTGAATACAGTTGGTGATATTTGATTTTATATCTCTGTAGAGGTCAAAATTGAGACTAATCACAGAAGTCTAAATACATTCAGAATTGGGGATTTTTGCAGTTAAATATATTTTCTTCCTTTCTCAGGCTATAATACAGTCCATGTTTCTTTTTTCAGCAAGGCATTTAGACTGTTTCATTAGCCTTTTGAGAGTTCTAATGCTAATCATAGAATCATAGAGTCATTCAGGTTGGAAAAGACCCTTGGGATCATCGAGTCCAACCACCAACCCTACTCTACAAGTTCACCCCTAAACCAGATCCCCCAACACTACATCCAAGCAACTTTTAAACTTATCCAGGGGTGAGGACTCAACCCTGGGCAGCCCATTCTTGTGCCTGACCACTCACTCTGAGAAGAATTTCTTCCTGATGTCTGGTCTAAGAGTTAGGGTTTGAGGATGATGGGTGAGTCAATATGGAAAACATAATTTTTGCATGCTGCCTCTTCAGTAAAGTAAAGATTATTTCTTACAAACTGTTAGTCTCTTGCTTTTAACACTAAATAGCGTGATAATGCAGATTGGTCTATTCTACCTGGAGAAAAATTAAATAAAGGACGTAGGACAGGAAGATTGAAATTACTTTCAGGTTTGCACATTGCATAGAGATGATTGACTGCAATAAGCAGATTGCCCATTTGACTCTTTCAACAGCTGATTGTAAAGTTTGCAGCAACAGGTTTCATTTCCCTATGAAGAAATATGAGTATGCAATAGTATGAAGAGCTTTTAAAATTGGTCAAAAGTGTGACCTTTCATATAGTAGTCCACAATTCACACACAAATGTTAATGAAACTGAAGATATTTAAAACAGTTTCTTCAAGATTAATGCAGATGTTCATTATTTTAGAGATTTAATACCTTCTTTTAATTGAATGTGTTTTCAATTAAATTTTGTAGTGTAGGATCAATACAAAGAGCATTAGGTACAGTAGAGGATTTTAAAGCTACATTTCCAAACCAATTCTATATATTGCCATAATCTGCGCTGCAAAGCTGAGGAGACTGAGGTAGTTGGTATGACTAGAAGATCTGTCTTGTGCTGAGTCAGTCCTCTATGCCCAAAAGGCAAATGATAATTATGAGCTTCACAAAACTTCCCTTACTTCAGATGAAGACACCTATCCCAGGACAGTCCATGCCCCAATATAGTATGATGAAGAATCAGTACTAGTATCAAACATCCCATTCACCCAGCGAAAACATGGGGTTATCTCCCTTTGCTTATGTTTGCTTCTTTTAGAGGAGGATTTTATACCTACCACCACCATCTGCATTGTGAGTGTTGGACTGCAGAGTCTTTTGGAGAAGGCTGACCTCTAGTCTTTCTGCTCCGTTGTTTTAACTTCTTATTTTTCTACAGGAAACCTAAGCAGGCTGAGGCTGATCTGAATCCAGAATTGCATAGTGTGCTTTAGTAACACAGATAGCATTTATACCAATATATTGTATGAGGTGATACAACTTCACTAGAAACATTTAGAAACCTTTTAGATATTTAGAAACATGAGAAACCTTTTTTGTGACATAGGCTTGAGGGGCAGAACTGATGGGTAGTTATTTGGGGCAGATACTTGACTCAGTTACATCAAACCTAGAATTCATAAGGTTACTCTCTCCATTTCCACAGAAATTTTGTATAGCTCTTTTATTAGTTTAACCATCTAGCAGAAGAAATTAGTGTTATCTGACTCCCTCCTTGATATCAAGGACGGGGTGAATTAGAAGAAAAGTGAAGAATATAGAAGAGGGAAATACTACTAAACTGCAGCCACGGACACTAGTTCCAGCAGGTGCTCTGAGTTTCCTGCTGAAAGGAAAACATCTCTGCCACAAGCACCAAATTTGTGAAAATTGCTGCACTGCCATCTGTGGGGTTCTGTGAAACCCACCTCCACATCCCAAACCAGCAGAGAACTAGGTGAATCTGGTCAATGGCATCACTGCCCTTGTGATCGGGAGCCTTTTCTGAGACCATCCTGAATGGGGCAGACAGGACATGTGCTCTTTCTCACCTCCGTGAGCTTAGAGTGTGAAGCTTTAAATTGATTCCAGACATAGCCAGGGGCACGTTGGAGGAAAGCCACAGGTGAAAGCCAAATCCCATCTGGATTTGTGCAATCCTTATCCCCCACCTTGGACAGCTAAAGCAGCTGCCTGCCAAAGTAGCAGAGAAGTTTAGGTTGAACATCAGGAAAAACTTTATTGAAAGAGTCATCAGGCCTTGGAACAGGCTGCCCAGGGATGGGATTGACTCACCATCCCTGGGCTTTTTTCAAAGTCATGGAGATCTCGAGTTCAGGGCCATAGTTTAGCAGTGGCTTTGGCAGAGTTGGGTTAATGGTTGGGCTTGATCTTGAAGGTATTTTCCAACCTAATTGATTCTATGATTCTAAAATATCACCTTCTTATGATCTCAAACTGTGTTCAGCTGAAGGAGTACTACAGCAAATCACGTGTGGCTTCTGCATAATTGATAATCCTCTGTGGAGTTCTCTTCTGTAATTTTATCACCTGAAACCATGCAAACTTCTTATCTTAAAAAACCTTTTCACAAATATGTTTTAAATACATGTGGAGTTTTTGCTGCAGTACATTTTTGGATGTGTTAAGATTTTCCAGGTGCCTGGTAAACTTAATAAGGAAAAACCTCAAGAACTTACTCTGTGTCTAAGCTAGTAAATTAGGCAGTGGCAATGAAGGTTCTTAGGAGTTAGAGGTGTATTTTGGGCATCCCTAAGCATTGATTTGATGTTGATCATGCCATGGCAATTAGACTCGTTCACAGACAAAACTTAAGCACATTCAGGCACAGAGAATCAGTAGGGGCTGTCAGCATCTCTAGCAGAGAAGTCTCTAATAAGGAATTAACAGTAATTTCACAGGAAACAACTTTTCAGTGAACACAAACGATTGCCTTCCTTCTCAGCTTCTTATGGAAACATTGACCATGGGGATAACGTAGCAGAAAGAACCAAAGACAGGAATGTTCACATGGCAGTGTGGTGCGAAAAACACAGATCGGGGGAAGATGTTTTCTGGAGTTTATCATTGTTTCAACATACAACTAACAGGTCGTGACAGCAAATTGTCAACTCCCTTGTGTGCCTAATGGACAGCTCAGTTTAGACCGCACCATCACTGGGCACATTTGTAAGGAGTCTTCTCAGCTGGAATGTCCTTGTGCTATTGATCCTCTGTGTACGGAAATTCAAGGAGGAAGCGACAAAGGCCAGGTTTATATCTCTCCTAGCACTGACAAAACTCAGACTTTCATTTTTAGACTGCAGAGAAACAAGTATTTCTACCAAATAAGTATAGTTTATACAGACAATTTTGAAATCCCTGTGATAAGGCCAGAAAGTGTTTAGACTGCAGTGTCCTGTGGAGAAACACTAAATGCTGTTAGCTGTGGCAAAATGACCTGTGTGTAAGTGCTGACTTGATATAAAGAAGAAATGGCCTAAGAACCACTTGACAAAAGGACATGGCCTGGCAGTGACTTTGCTACTACAGCTCAGTAAGGTGTAAAATGAGATATAGGAGTGGTTTGACTTATAGATCTGTGCACAGCCAGATATAAAAGATCAGGACAAAGAAAAGAGTCTCACCTCTAAAAAAATGCTGAAGGAGAAATGTGCGTAAGGTGGAGGGTAATTACCTGACCTGAGACTTGGAAATGGCTGTGCCCTCACAATAAAAAGTGATACCAGGAGTCAAATGCTAACACATAAAAGAACACTAAATACATGTATAAATTGCATTGCCATGGCTACCTTTTCCTGAGATGTCTCTGAATGGTCTAGCAAAAGGAAGCAGCACAGATACGACCAGCCTTACCCACATTGCTTCAGCTAAACACCATCAACTTCAGAGTCTTTCAGCCCTGATTATTCATGAGGTGATCTGAAGGACACAGGAAGGTAAAGAGATGCATAAAACTACTTCTTCACTTAGAATGTACTTCTTTCTGTGATTATCTTCCTTCATAATATTTTTAAATTAGCTAATGTTTACTGAGTACTCTCGGCTGAAGAAGCCAAAGTAACTTCCAAAGAAATCAACAGTAATCAACCTGACAGAAAGGGAGAAAAAGGCATTTAGATTTTTTTATCCAGTAAAATAGTAGACCTAGATTCTCAGAAGTGCCTTGCGAGCACTTTGTGGAAGAACTCGTAATTCAGTCATTACTTTTCCATACGGTATTGCCGAGTTCATTATTTTATTGAAGACTGAAGTCAGCACTGCGTGTACCCAGCTTTGAATGGGTACAAGCATCAGAGTTTCCGTCAGTCTTGGAAAAGGAGACCACACTGGAAGGCTGGAGAGCCCTAACTGCCTGTCTGAGGAATTACAGCTGAGCATTTTACAAAGAAATAACTGAAAAACCCCACGGAAATGATTGTCTGCAAATGTTTAAATTTCCATATGGGAAACACCGTCAATCGTGTGTGAATCTCCGGAGGGTTAGGATCGACTTCAGTCTGGATAATGTATGTGCAGGGATGTAGGACATGTTCTTTCTGTGTAGGACTCAACAATCTAGGCTTCAGTTAAAATCTACGTACTTAGGAGTGGGTCTTGATGGACATATTTCCTGAGTTTACTAATAACGCTGCAGATTTAATCCTAAACTATAGAAAGTCACCTCCTTCATGGTGAGGGTGACAGAGCACTGGAACAGGGAGGCGATGGAGTCTCCTTCTCTGGAGACATTTAAAACTTGCCTGGATGTGTTCCTGTGCGACTTGATCTAGGTCATCCCTCTGTGGCAGGGGGATTGAACTAGATGATCTTTCGAGGTCTATTCTAATCTCTCATGTTCTGTGCTTCCATGATTCTCCCTCTGAGCTCTTCAGACAGGACAGCAATACCAAAGGTATACCTGAACAGCAACATGCACTGTAGAATAACAAAAAATGGTAGTTAACTGTAAAAAAAGACTGCAAGGCAGAATATATAAATATCTAAATCCATAACTTGAGCTCAAAACATCTTCTGAAGGCCAACTGGAAATGAGCTTTATTTACTTCCTAGCACATTCATTACATTCACTGAACTATTTAAAAGCCCTTTGCCTTAGAATACGTAGGCCATGTGCAGTCGCTGTGGTCTTCATTAATCTGATCCAATTTTAGATGTCTATTCAGTTGCCAAAGTCAGATAACTAACCTCAAGAATTCTTCTGTATGTAATGGGGAAAGAGGGAGAAACAGTCTTCCAAAACCAGGTTGAGCCAATCTGAGGTCTGAATTATAAGTGAGGAATGAAATTACTATTTCTCTTTGCCAACTCTATGGGGGTATCTCCACCAGTTTTCTATGGAACCTACAGCATCATAACACTGGAATGCTTCAAATGAAGCAAGGTGAGTCTGGATCCTCAAGCAAGTGATTGTGGGGAATAATTCTAGGAGATAAAAATGAGACACTATATAGTGTTTTTATAACTCATTCAAGTTCATGTGCAGAAATGACATGTCATGGAAAACTGAGAATGAAATACTTTTGTTTGTCTTCACTAGTATTTAATTTACATTTCCCTATTTTCTCCCCGGGGTGACATTCATACCTTCAGTCACAGAGGGCAGACAGAGAACATGTACCACACTGAAGGGTCTGCACAAGATTTTATGTACAATTCAAACGATGAGCTCATTCAGATGTTGGTGATAACATCAGCAGCAGTTTGAGATGTTCTGGAGCTACTTTGGTTGTTTTTATCACGCTGTTGGAAGGCAGGGTCCCTCCCTCGCTGTGCTCAGTTGATGAAGACTGAGACTGAGGTCAGACGTGGGCTCCCTGCAGCTGTTCATAGTCTCATAGCTGTTCCTCAGCATTTCTCTGAGAGTATAATGAAGACAGCAGAGGCAGTCAAGCCTTGTCCTAGTTTTTCCTGTTCAGCTTGGACCTCAGAACTAAATCGGTTTGACTTGTTTGATTTCAGAAAATAGTGAGTTGTGAGTATTTAAATGCCCTGTCAAAACTCGTAGTCCTTGCTTTAGGCGATCTTTACATGCAGCAGAGGGTAAATGATTTTTACTGTGCCCTGGCTTGTCTCGTACTTGATTTTGTCATGTTGACAGCATGGCACTCTTTCTGAAGCAAACACACAATGAGCTGCGTCTTGTTATATGTGTCTGCTGTTGAAAAGCAAAGGCAGACAAAGCATACCCCTTTGAATGGGCATCGACTGCTGAGCTGCTAGTGAGCACCAGCAACTCTGCCTTGTCTGAAAGTTCCGCAAGACAGCATGTGTCAATGAGAGAGGAGGATATAAACATCTACAACTTTGCTATCAGGAGACATTCTCAAGAGGTACAAATCAGCATAAATTTACTCGGACACCAGTATCTTCCTATTACAGTATGAAACTGAGAAGAACATCACTGGCAATGTGATGTTTAAAATGTACTTGTGTCTTGTGTTTAATGCCGGAGAGATGTCTGCATGATTCAAAAGTAAAATCTTACCTTTTATGTGTCTTCAATCAGAGACATGTAGGGAAAATTTTTTTATAGCAAAGGAAGTGTAATCTTGTCTTCTGTCTTTGTCCCATGGCTCCTAGGAGCATGGAGTATGACCATCAATCTCTACGAAGTGGCATTCCTGTGCATTGGCTCACTTGTGATTTAAATTCTCTCTTGGGAGCCACCAGCCTGCTTTTGCTTATCAAGGGAACTGTGGGGAAGAAAACTGTCTAGCATAACTGCTAATTTTGCTCATGTAGAGGGTCTTGATTGTAAAAGTTAAATCTGGGTGGGTTATAGTACCAGAAGGGTATTTTTAATTTAGGGGTGGAATTAATACTCATTCAAGCAGCAGTGATGAAAAAAATCAACAACAGCAAGCCTTGTGACTCCCAAACCAGTAATGCCACAAGCCACAAGCCTCCTCAGCTCACCTTTTAGACCGACATTAGAAAAGATGTTTATTAGCCCTAATTTTTATTATGTTTGATCACAAGCGTGGTAATTCTTGAATTTTCTCCTTTCTGATGAATTGTTGGAGCCCTTGGGAGTTCAAAACTTTCTGCTTATCTCTGACAGCAATTCATCTATCAAATAAACTTCAAAACAAATTTGATCCTCTTTGAAGTACAAAACTGCAATGATGAGGTCATTTGCATTTACCCACTAAATTGCAGTGTTTCCCTTTTTTTTTTTTTGTTTAATCAAAATGACAACCATTAATGACTGCAAACCTCCTGAGCCTGCCTTCCTGCCTCGTGTAAAACTTACCGCAGGATAATACGGAATCACCTCAGACAAGCACAAATGAAACTGAGCTCTGCCCACTACTGTATCTGAGCAGCTAAACATTTCCCGGCCGCTTTGATGGCTCTGACTTTCTAAAAGGCTTTATCTGAGCTCCCGTATTCTCAACCACATTGAACTGTGTGTTATTAAAAAGTAGTTAAAGTTCTCTTTTCAAATGTGATTAATCTCACCCCACCTAATCTCCTCATCCACACTCTGCTTCTAAGGCACAACAGAAGTTATTTTTCGTTGGATTTCGGTTGATTAGATGGACTGATTTAGGGCTAGTTAAGCTGTGTTTCAATTGTGGTGGGGAGAGATTCCCTGTGAGTGCTAAAATCCCTTTGTATCTTCTGGGGGTGTGGGGCCACAGGGTTGTTTTCCTTTTTTTTTTTTTTTATCCATGGAGCTAAAGAAGAGACCAGTCTCAGCTGGATATAAGAGCCCATCCTTAGAAATCCTTTCCCTTGGGCTAACGCTCTTACTTGCTCTCTTTTCTCCTTCTGGCTTCCCATGACATTCACAAATAAAGCTGTTCCACTATTTGGGGAAAAGTTGCCTCCCCTCTCCTCCTCCTCCCCTACTTTTTGCTTTGATTATAAGTTCAGAGCCAAAAATGTCAGGAGCAGAAAACCCACACAAATAATTAGCATTTGTCAACAAGAACCATTGTGCTGCCGGGCACAAAACAAAATGATGCTGGCTACTGGAGAAATCAAGTATATCCTGGGGAGGGCTGGAATGAATTGTGTTTCCAAAGTGACTGAAAGAGAGAGCTCTTTTTTTTTACTGAACAAATCAATAATACTAATTAGCTAATTTTATAAATAGGTGATATGAATGTCACATAAAAATACTTCCCATTCTGATGAGAAGCAGGTTGGGGGGGTGGACATGAAAAGTATAGAGTTCAGAAAACCTGAATATTTTGCATCCTGCTGTGTTGACTCACGTTACTGCAAAAATATAGCCTATCCCTGCTTCAGTGGTCAGAAAGGATGGAGGGGGCTTTGAAAGGTTAGTGTGAAACTATTTTTAAATGCAAAACAACAACAACAAAAAAAAAAGAAATATGAGATGATTACCACACGGTCCTTTTCTGTTCAGCACAGCAGCCTTGAGCTGGTAGATGCTACTTTCAAGCATGTAAGTATTGACTCCAGTGAGATTATGTCTGCGTTTAAACATGACCATGTGTTTCATGGCTTTGCTGGATTGCAGCCATCCTTCTCACTGCCTTGCTCTGCTTTGTCCTTGTTCTTCCTCAAACAGCAAGGCTCATCACAAGAGAGACCATGAATATCTATGGGCTAATGCATCTAGCAGCAAGAGGCAGAATAGATGCAGAAAGAACAAAGAGGTAGAAGATAAATCTGATTTATTTTTAAACGAGAACTACAAAGAGAAATGGGGACCTGAGAAACAAAAGCTTCAATATATTTGGTTTGCAATACATGTTAAAATCTTTGTCAACATTAATTAAAATTGGCTTCGATAGAAACACTGTCTCACTGGAAGATTGAAAGAGAATGAAAGAGCATAAACAAAGGATAATGTCAGCAATATATCCAGATGGGAAGAGGTGTGTAGCACAGTGCTGCAGGGATCTGTATTAAGTCAGGGATTAATATCTTCACTAACCCAGGAGAGAAGTAAATAGCATTAATTACATTCACAGATAATGCTAAAGAGATGCTTGGAGGACAGAGAAGTAATACAAGGAGACTTAATTATCTTAGAACCAGCATCAGAAAAATACCTGTAGGTTCACACAGCAGGTCACTTGACTCGACTAAAGCCCCACAGAAGTAATAGAATAAAAAACCTGAAATGCTAGAGGAATGAACAGGAATAAAACGTAATTTGTTGTTTTTTTCTGAATGTAAAGTGAAAACACAGAGAACAGTATCAGAGGCATTTCACACAAACAGCAAATTGGGCAGCAGTAACCCTGACAGTGACTGTAGGTGTGAGAAGAGAGTAATTTACACACAGTTTACATTCTTGCAGTATGAAGAAATCAACAATTTCTGAGGATTATATTTTTTTTCTTATAAAAAGGCTTCAGATCTTGTGGCAGGAAGATGAAAGCACTTTGGTGTACGACAAAGTGTGACTGTCTTTAGAAAATTTCACGTGGTTCTGAGCAAAGCTCAGATATGAACTGACAGACAGGAGAGCGCTCAAAGAAAATATGATAATATTTTAAAGTGGCTGAACATGCAACTGTGTAATTATTGTAGAATTTTTTCTTACTGATTTTACACTTTTTTATTGCCATTTTCATGAGAGGCTGCTATAAATGCGTGTGAGAATATACATAGATAAAATTCAAAATTATTTAGGATGAAGTGTAAATAAGAATAACTACACTAAAAAACACATTTTAGAGAACATTAGTTTCATTTAGATTTTTATACCAATGGAGGAAATCTACAACAATACTGTTAAAGCCCTCTTGCTTTACTACAATTTTTTTTAGGATTTGTGCAGAAAGTATTAATAAAGATGATAAATTGGTTTTATTTTACACAAGCAATTATTTTTACCTACAATTACGTTGTATGTGTTACAGACTGCCGGAGGGGCTTGTACTGCTCTGTGACAGATCCCTTATCCAGTTCTGATCATGTTTGACAAATGAGTTATTTATTATGGCTGCCTTCTAAGTATTTAAAAATATTTAGAAAGACCAATTTGTGTTGCTTCATCATGTCATTTCATAGATGTCACACAAAAAAAGGGTTAGTTAAGCAACTTGGAAACTTCTCAGCAGTTCAATAGGTGACTGTGTTAAATGGGATTCGATAGAACATTTCCATCTCTTGAAACTTGCAAAACAAAGATGAGTAACGTGCTCTGATTATCCCAGAGTGCTAAGACATAGATTTCCAGGGAGCTAGGCAGCACGATTCACTAGGTTTTTTGCAATGTCTCATTTGTAAGACTGATGTTATTATCAATATACTTTGAGCAAGTAGGGTTAGGAAATGCTTGAGCCTCGTGATCTATCTATCGCCTGTGCTCCCTGCAGACTGCTGTGCTGAACCAGGTCCTAACACTTAAAGCCTTGTTAACCTGCAGGGTGAGAGACCTGGGAGGATCGAGATCACTTCTGAACTCAGCCAACAGCTGCATTTTTAATAAAGTGACTGCCAGAGCGAGGGCTGTGACAGTCTGGATCTGTTTCATTAATGCTGTAGCTGACTCTCACTTTTTGTAAGGTACAACCCTACACTCTGAATTTCCCTGAGCAGACCACTTCTCATAGCTCTGTGAACAGGACAACTTTCCTTTCTCACAGAGGAAACCAAACAGAGTCAAGGAAGAAGAAATGCTGTCTGAGGTTCAGCCTTTTCTTAGCCATGTGGAAATGCAGATTTGCTTTCATTAACTACTATCATTCAGTGTCTCTATGTTATGATTAGGTTTGGGCCCTTTTAATACAGTTTCTTTATTTTTCTTGGAAGAATTCTTTGAATACAAGTGTTATGTTTGATGCATAGATTCAGCCTTTCTAATTAAAATTTACAGCTGAGAAACCAGTCAAAACAAAAATACAACTGCACTGGCAACCTGGATTCATAAGAGACAGTATTGATGGAACCTCTTTGACTCATTAAATATTTGTGATCACTGTTTATGGGGGCTCAGCCACTTGTGGGAATGCAGGGATGATAAAACTCTTTAGCAGTTTTATTGCTCTCTATTTTCAGAGCCGTGTGATGATGTTAAATAAAGATGCCCAACAATGATTAAGCTGTGTTATTCCCGTTGTAATGACACAAAGATCAGATGATTTTCCCAAGACAGAAATAACGGCAGAGGCAGGATTAGGAGACAGGTCTGAAACCTAGTCAGTGTGAACTTAGCCAAGTAAGAGTTCTCTCCTTTCAGGCTGGCTTACTAAACTTTCACCACTGTTTATAACCCCAGATAGGGAGACATTTCAAGTTCCAAGTCATTACATGTGTCGGCATCTGATTTCAGTAGTGGGGTACAATTCAACAGCATCACTTATGTGGTATCACAGTGTCTCACAGTATCAAAGTACATTAGGGATTGGAATGGACCTCAAAAGATCATCTAGTCCAATCCCTCTGCCAGAGCAGGACCACCCAGACTAAGTCACACAGGAACATATTGAGATGGGTTTTAAATGCCTCCAGAGAAGGAGACTCCAGAACACCCCTGGCAGCCCACTCCACTGCTCTTTCATTCTCACGGTGATGAAATTCCTTCTCATGTGTGTGGGTGTAAGCTAATACCATACCCAACGTGATGTCAGGAGTGTCCAACACCCTCAGCTCCAGTATGGAGCATTTCCAATCACATGCAGCAATAGTTCTTCCAAATATGCTGCCATTTGTGTCAGGTGAAACACAGAACCTGCTTGTCTTTGTAGAGCTGTAATTTGCCTTGTGAGTTACCAGCACAATAACAGATCTCTTTCTCTTCTATGAAGTATCTTTGGAAGAGCAGAGGGTGATGTTTAATTTAAGTCACTAGTATGCCATCAGTATTTGAGGAGGAATACTTAATACTCATGTGTCTTAAATCACATGAAGTTTTGGCGATTTGCAGTGTTCTTGTGGGGCTTCTTTAAACCTCACTGGTTTTCTGCACAGGTCACACGGCTGTCATTTCTGAGCTGATAGCAAATAAGACATGGAGAGATGGCAGCCCACTGCACAGTTTGCAGCTGAATGACCTTGTCTTCATACGAGCTTTACTTTAGCACTGAGGAAGCAATTTAGAGAGGGTACAGCAGAACTTCAAAGAGTTCTTGGAAAAGTGAGTAAAGCTATTTGTACTGGGTTCTCCAGCAGCTCTGCTTTGCAAATTTTTCTGTAGATGGTTGGCCCTTTTCCTCATCACTGATACAGATCAAGCCCTTGCATGTGTCTGTAGATTGTTTTCACATGTCTTCTATCAATAGCACTGAAATAAATTGCGAGTGTGACATTTATATCTCTCCTACTGATTTAATCTCTCTGTTACTCTCTTTGAATAGAACAGGGAAGGTGCCCTCAAATTAAAGCCTCCTTCAGTGTTCCTTTTCTAATGTTTATTTGGACATAAATTTTGTTTTATGAACAATTTTCTTTCTACTCGATGATGATTATTACAATGTATATTTTCACCTTTTGCCCTAATTTTGGCAGTGAATTTACATCTCATAAAAATTCCTGAGGTTATCACTTAGAGACTGAATTACACTAATGCACTCACAGGCTCCAGCAAGCTGTAGTAGAGAACAAAACAGTTGAGTCATTTACAGTCCCCAGTCCCCTTCTCCATCCTCTTTAAGTTAATACATATTGAAGTTATCTGGTGTTTTTGCAGAAGGCATCCACATTGACAGCTGACTGAAAGGGATGAGCCTTGCAGGGAGCCGGGAGGACAGAGGCTAGAGTCCTGCCACCAAAAATTGCACATGGACCTGGACTGTTCTGTATCTCCTATTGTCTATCCCTTTCCTCTGTGGAAATTAAGGGATAAGAAAGAAAAAAAAAAGTTGGAAAATTAAGTGGTTGAACGGCAGATCTCTAGGATGCTTAAGAAGGACACGCTGAGAGCTAACTGAGCATTATGATATATCGTGGTGTCAACATCTCACTCACAGTTTTCCCTCTCACCAGAGCTGTAGCCGTGCACGGCGGTTAAAAAATTAACGTAAGACTGCCTGCATCAGCAATAGTGTGATCAGCAGGGTCAAGGAGGTGTTCCTGCCCCTATTCCTGGTCCTGGTGAGGCAGCTCCTCAAGCACTGGGTGCCGTTCTGAGCACTGCAGTGTAGGAAGGACATCAAGGTGCTGAAGAGGGTGTAGAGAAGGGCGTCTGGGCTGATTAGGGGTCTGGAGAACAGACTTAATGAGGAGAGACTGAGGAAGCTGAGAAAGAGGAGGCTGAGGGGAGACCTCACTGCTCTCTACAGCTACCTGAAGGGAGGTTGTAGCGAGGTGGGTGTTGGCCTTTTCTCCATAGTGAGTAGCGAGAGGACAAGAGGAAATGGGGCCAGGTTGTGTCAGGGAGGGTTCAGATTGAATACTAGGAAAATCTTTTCCCAGAGTGGAGAGGCCTTGGAACAGGCTACCCAGGGAGGGGGTGGAGGCACTGTCCCTGGAGGAGTTCAGCAACCAGGCAGACAATGTATTTCAGGAGATGGTTTAGTGGTTTGGAGTTGCAGGGCAGACAGTTGGACTTAGTGACCTTGAAGGTCTTTTCCAGCCTTGGTGATGCTATGATGCTGTGATTTGGTGCTACACCAACCTGTGAAGGTGCAGCAAGACACAAGGAGAAACTGGGACCCCAGTCACTTTGTATTTCTGTGGTCCACATCAAAGGTAAATACATTCAGCTGGCTTTTTTCAGCTAAAAAATGTGGTTATCCTTTCCTTTCTGTAAGGAAGATGGGATGTTGTAGAAGAGATTCAAGTGCTATTTTTCTTCAGAGAGAAGGCATTAGAATACATTATAAAAAGTGTCTTGTGGTAATCAAACACTTTATTCACAGTAGTGTAGTAAGATTACAAGATGGATCCTCTTTGTCAGATGTAGAAAACACTGAGGAATTCCCTCTTATAACTGAAAAAATTGTTCACTTTTTAACAGAGAGCTCATAAAGAATAATAAATCAAGGTCCATAGTTACTTATATATTCAAAGTATGGGGTTTTTAATGAGGATATCTTTCATGAAGACTGTTTTTTAATGAGGAAAGTCCTTCAAAGGTTTAATGTAGAAAACTACATTAAAATGTACTTCCACACAGCAAAACATTAATATTGTCTACATTGTGCTTTACAGTTTCATGATAGTTATAATAGGTGCATATTTTTGACATGAATTTTAGTTCTTCATATATGTAGCCCCATTTTAAATATAGATGTCAAAATATGATTAAGAGAGGCATTTTCTCCCAAAACATTTTCATGCTGAGCACAGCAGTTAAAGTAATTGCTTCTCCCTCTGAGAAGAAGCATGTGGGTTCTTAAATTCTAAAGTAATAGACACCTTCTCTAGACTGAAATAATATGACTTTCCTCAGAAGGGAAAATTGCTGTGCTATGGAGAAGGTTAATCTCTTCTGAAAGCTGTTCCAGTTTGGAATTCTTAGAGTTTTCATGGATAAAATCTCTTTGAGAAGCAATATAGGACGGGGAGGAGAGGACAGTATGCAGAATAACACCGTTCAGCAATTGCCCCAGCAGCAGAACTGCTGTGGTTTGCAGCTTTCCTGCTCAGGTGACATCCAGTGTGAAAAGGTTCAATCTCATTGATATGGATGTTGGTGGATGTTTCGGATGCATGGACAGGTCTCAGTACATGTTGCAAATCAGGTTTGACTGAGTAAGTTGCCTAGTAAATAGTTTGTCTTAGTAAGACAACATATGTTGCTCATGAGCTGGGGTTCCAGTGTCAGCACCAAACCAACTGTGTTACGTTCAACATAGGGTTAACCTAGTCTGAAATAAGGTCATAGGCAGCAACATGATCCTACCTGGAACCTTCAGCTTCAACGCTTCCCCAGGAGATAACACATCTATATATTTTTTTTATCCAGTAACTGAACAGGGAACAAGGTCTTTCTTGGAAATGTTGCTGAAAGAAACAAAAATCGACACTACTTAGTGAGTAGAAAACTTGCCCAGAAAAATATGCAGGTGCAACGTGCAACTTGGCTTGAGACTGAGCTAAACCAAATGCTTTAAAGAAGATCTTTTGTGCTGGTATTTTGTCGTCCAGGTCCGTGTCACTATTTTATTCAAACCAGAGGGGAAAGTGAATGACATTATTAATCAGCTGAAGAGTGTCCTATTTCATTACTGTGAGAAACCAGCTCAGAGTTTGGTAGTCCTCTTTTGGGAGTTTCCAAAAGAGTTTTCAGACAGAGTGACATGGAGCTGCTGGAGAGAGTCCAGTGCAGAGCCATGAAGATGATGAAGGGAGTAGAGCACCTCCTTTATGAGGACGGAGTGAGGGAGCTGGGTCCCTTGAGTTTGGAGAAAAGGAGACTGAGGGGTGACCTCATTAATGTTGATAAATATGTGAGGAGTTGGTGTCAGGAGGATGGAGCCAGGCTCAGTGGGAATGACAGGACAAGGAGCAATGGGTGTAAGCTGGAACACGGGAGGTTCCGCATAAACATGAGAAGGAACTCCTTCACAGTGAGAGTGACAGCACTGGAATGGGCTGGCTAGGGGGGTTGTGGAGTCTCCTTCTCTGGAGACATTTAAAACCCTTCTGGATGTGTTTCTGTGCGACTTGGTCTAGGTGATCGTGCTGTGGCAGGGGGATTGGACTGGATGATCTTTTGAGGTCCCTTCCAATCCCTGATGTTCTCTGTTTCTGTGATTCTGCGACACTGATCAAACACCGTGGCTCCCAAGCTAATAGTCAAGAGTCTTGCAACATCTGCATCTCTTAAATAAGTTGGGTAACTTAGAGTAAAACTTACAGTGAACTTTAATAATTGGACTGACTGAGAAAGAAGTAGGATGCATTGGAGAATTCAAATGAGAAAAGAATGGATGCCACTTTCAGTAGTAGCTACATGAAAACTATATTTAGCTGAAACTCATCTTCCAGAGATCTTACAAAATAAATGGAACTGTGTGGGCTGTACCTGAAAAAACAGTACCTGCAGAAAAGTAGATGAGTGGGAAGGTGAAAAATGTAAAACCCCAGGATTGCAGTATAAATATTTATTTATTTGTGTCCCGAGGAATGTTGTTTGTGCTCAATTACCTGTTTGCATCATTTTATTGCCTGTTTAGAGACACTTTGGTTTTGTATTGTCTTGCGGAAATGAGAGCATTGTAATGGTTTTAGTTACTTTAGAGGACTTCAGTAAATTAAGTGCCGCTTAATACGGGAGTGCAGCTCCTGCATTAGCTGCGATTTAAAAAATGGAGAGCAATTTGTGGCATATGTTTGCAGCACTATGAAAGAATGGAGCAAAGCAAGATTAATGCAAATTAGGCATTATTGTGCTCAGAGGCATCTCCTAACAACAATACTAACAGCATCCAGTGTAATGAAGGGTAAATATTGTGCATGATTAAACCAGGCGTATACAAACAACAGCTCAAAGAAGTAAAGCGTGGTTTTGGAATATGATTTTCCTCTCCCACACCCTCCCTTCCTCCCCAGTGAAGAGGGGGATGAACATGAAGAAAAGGGTAGAAGAGCAGGTAAAACAGAACTGAGCTTTTGTGCCTCTGCTGAAAGCAGGGCTCTTCACAGTGAAAATGGACACAATGGTGTCCAAATGGTTGTGACTGGGATTCTACGCAGTGTGGGGATGACTTGAAGCTCATTTACCAGTTCAGCCTAACCAGGTATTAAGCAAATGAAGACATGCTCCCAAAACCTGAGGTACCCTTCTCAGTTTTTATAGCTCAGATTCCATTGTACAAGCCAAAGCTGCTCCTTTTACAGAAAACAGAGAAAAATAGCAGCCTGAGAAAGCAGTTCCATTGATGATATCAGACAGTTTGTCTCTGCCAAATACAGGAGGAGCATTTGAGAACTACCCTACAGTGGAACAACTAACATCTTGCTGTTTGGTGGAGCTGAGATTAAACCTTTGGATTCTGATACCCAGTGAAATTTGCCATGGAAATGACTAAACAGACAATGTCAAGACATTGTCTTGTAATGACCTGAGTACATGCTGATTCTTCTGTCAATAAGGGTTGGATCAGATTGGACAAGTCAGGAGTAGGGTGAAGATGGAATATCAGTATCAGTCTCAAATTTCTGAGTTAGTCAGTTCTAAGGACTTAGGTCCCAGAGCTTCTAGCTGTTGGTTTACATACCAACCAGCATTTCAGCAATTTTCCCTTCTAAGGGAAAGAATCTTGGAAGACTATCTCTAAAAGCTAAATCTATATATAAATTCCAGTGGCACCAGTACCATTGAAGCATTGTTACTCGTGGTTACTAAACTAGGATTTATTTGGATTAGGTTTCTAAAATTCTGTTTTATTTTTTTAATATAAAAAGGTGAAGGATTTCTTAATTTCTAAGCAATTTTTAAGCATTGCTCGTTTTTGTTTCATTTGTTCCCAGAAGTAGAATTAGTTGAAAACACTAATATTAAAAATGTGTTTCTTCTGCACGTAGAAGAAAAAAATGTTCTTCTAATTTCCTTCAACAACCTTAACTCTGGTTATTCAATAAATGTTTTCCCTAGTCACTTAATAAAACAAACTCTGATGCTTTCTTTTGCTCTGGATGAGGGACCACTGCCCTAAAGTCCTTTTCTGATTTCACAGAAGAGATTCAAGGCAGTTAGACACTTCAATGTATCTTAAAGGTAGAAGTAAGTCTGAGCTCTGACCGGTATTGTCTGTTTGGAAGAGTTACCTTCTATTTATATGGAGAAGTTACCCTCCATTTATTGCATGGATCTTCTCTATAAATGCTTTTGGTTTAGGACTTCATCTGAGAAACAAATTTCCCAGTTTTTCCATTTTTTTCTATTTTTGCTGTCACTGCAGAGAGATACTGGAGTGTGTGAGCTGCACAGCTTTCTGATGAAACTAAACTGGAAGACACGCACCAAGAGTACATACGAAATCCTGCAGCCTGTAATGGGCATTCAGGCTAGAGCTTGACTTAAGCATCCCCTTGCCCCTTAACCCCAACACATTTATAAGATGCATATCCCCTACTCTGTTAACCCCAAAACATGTACAAGATGCATACTGGGTCCTCAGCACCTTTCATCTACAGCGTTTCACTACAAGTCTTCTCTATGCCCTGCACAACCTGTTTAGGTGGACATAGCTTCAATGATTTTATAGTTCTTCCAGTACTTATCTTTTAATGGTACTAATGGATTTTAAAATACTTGTGTTTCTTGACCAAAATTATTTAGCTTTATTTTTCTAATACTATCCATTGGTTTTTATGTTCTGTCATCTCCACACCTTGTTCTTTTCATTCTCTTCTCTTACTCATTTCTAAATCTAAAGGTGTTCTGTCATTCCAAAAGTGTCGTTATCCAACTAGACCTGCTGCTTCTCTCTTCAGCTGCATTTCAGGGACTGCTCATCCTTTCACCCTGGGCTGGATGATCTTTCGAGGTCCCTTCCAATCCCTGGTGATTCTATGATTCTATGGACTCATGTTCAGCTCAAAGACTGGAAGGTGAAAAATCTGTGAACAGTTTCAAGACTGGACCCTATAAGGAAGTGAATACTTATAATCATAGAATGTTCTGGGGATCCAATCCCCTGCAGTGAACAGGGACATCCTCAACTCTATCAGGTTGCCCAGAACCTTGTTCAGCTTCCCCTTGAACATCTGGAGGTGTTCTGGCAACCTCCTTGGGCAACCTGTCCCCATGTTCAACAGGTTATGTCTCAATAGAGATGTGAAGAATAACAACTACACTCAGTTTCAGAGTAATGTTGGTAAGTGGGACAGCAAGGTTGTAGTCCAACAAATCTCTGATGGATAGGTGGAGGTAAAGTTTTTGTGTTGAAGTTTTTCTGGAAACCAGGTTGTGTCACCTGATTATTACCAATGAGTCTGACAGGTATGGTCCCGTGTCTCCACTGACTGTTTTGAGCACAGTGGTCTAGATTGATCAGGATATATATATATATATATTTGTATTAATTAATTCCACAGGAGGTTAAAAATTAATGGTATCTTTGTTAAACAGTGGAGCCCACTGCTTATAGTATTTTAGACACTACTTCAGAGAAAAAAACAACCTCATTTTATTTACACCTGGCCACTGGACTGTATTTTAACTAACCAACCTCTATAGCTGAAACATTCCTAGGAATAGTGTGGGAATTTAATGGGCTGACCGGTACTATCAGGAAAGAGGTCTGGATTAATTGTGCTGGAAATAGAGTTTAAAGATTCCTCATTCAGCGTGATGATTTATCTTCAGAATATCTGACATTCTGAAGACAAAGGAAATAATCTAATAGACCTCTTACAGAACTGTAAGCAAGACAATACAATTTTCAACATCAGATTCTACACACACAAGTCCCAAGGGCAGAATACGCTGGGAGTTATTGACCTTTGAAAAATCTGATACAGCAAATGTTTTCCATGCAATAATGTACCTGGGAGACACAGAGTAAACATGTTGAAATATGAACACTGATTTCAAATTTGCTACTACAAAAGAAAGGAAAGACTTTAGGCCAAATGCTTCACTGACAGAAGAATTTCAAATTTTATTCAGTTTAATTGAGTTCGAGTCTGCTGTTCTCTAACGGTCGCTTTCCATAGATATCGGGACTCCAGCCGTATGACGGTCTCCATGAAATGTGGTCGTGGCCTGTTTTGTCTCCAACGCTTCGTTAAGGCAAGCAGGACACCAGGAAAATGCCACATCTTCCTTTCAGATAAAGTCAGAGGATTTTCCCATTTCATTTCTTTGCTAGTAAACCTATTGCGTTGCCTGATGACACACATTTATTACTGCTAGTTGTCTTTTCTAATGTCTGGCCAATGTTGGCTAAATCTCAGCAAGGTGATGTGGGCAGAACTTTTTTCCTTTGCTTACTATTGATGATTCTCACATGCAGTTGCTTGAAGATTTGCATTCTTCATGAAGGCCATGAGCTTGTTCATATGCAGAGTTAGCCAGAGCAGACAGTAAGTTAACAAGAAATATTATCTTTTTGTCACTAGTCAGAATTAGTAGCGGAGTTCCATGGATTTATAGACTCATAGAATCATAGAATCATTAGCGTTTGGAAGGGACCTCAAAAGATCATCCAGTCCAATCCCCCTGACAGTGCAGGATCACCTGGACCAAGTCATACAGTCAGTCAGGGTTAGAAGGGACCACAGGATCATCCAGTTTCAACTCCCCTGCCATGGGCAGGGACACCCCACCCTAGATCAGGCTGGCCAGAGCCTCATCCAGCCCAGCCTTAAACACCTCCAGGGATGGGGCTTCCACCACCTTCCTGGGCAACCCATTCCAGGCTCTCACCACTCTCATGGTGAAAAACTTCCTCCTCACATCCAGTCTAAATCTACCCATCTCCAGCTTTGCTCCATCCCCCCCTAGTCCAGATGCTCTTTACTCAATCATGTCTTCTTTCTCCTGGATGGACAAGTCTGCTGTTTTTTGTACTGTCAGAATTAGAATGAGCAGTCAGCTTCACCCTCTTTCTTCAACAATGTCCTAGCTGAGCCCCTCAATGAATTTGCTACATCAGATTATTTACTATAAGGTAAAGATCACAATAGATTTGATTTATGCGCCAAGATTTTCAGAGCGAAAGAAATCAGTGTTTGTAAGGAAAACCAAGAGAAAGGAAAGCAACACCTTCTGCCCATTTTTTCCCAAGGTCAAACTGATCCTAATTTTAGTGGAATTACTGGGCATTGAATAAATGCCATTCACTGCCTCTGATCTACAGGGGTTTTCCCTCCTTTTTTAAAGCTCAATGTTGTCATTATTTCCTGAAAGGTAAAGAGCAAAGGAGTTTAAAAAACGGTGGCCTTGTCTTGTTTAGTGTGATACACGCCGCGATTTTTAAATATTTGCTCAGAGCGCGTGTCTTTGATTGGCACTTTTGAGTTCTAGGAGGCCGTGCAGTCACAGGATTTTCACAAAGCTGTGGTAGAATATCGCAGATTTTGACAAAAAAGAGGGGAATGGATTAGTCTGTATCATGAAGTTGTTGTGCTTTAAAGCAGCAGCATTCATGAGCGGCAGGAATTACACGCCAATGTACGGTGTTAGTATTCTAGGCTAGAACCTTTATGGTCATGAAGTCGAAATGGAATAATCACACCAGTTCTGTATTTAGCTGCAAACTGGATGCTCTGCACAGCCTCCTTCTACAAAACCAGCTCTTTTTTAATGAAAAAATTTAAACGCTTGACATGCTTGAAGCATAATTAGCCTCCCTGAAGTTATTAAACCTGATAATTGTATTAAATCACTTTTTCAAATCGGGAAGTAGGTTGTTTCTGATGGCACAGCATCCCTTACGTACCTGAAGATAAAAAAGCTAAGTATCCGAAGTAAAAGCATAACAACTCTACACAGGAATGAAAGACATTTTTCTTGTGTGGCTGAATCCAGACCGAGAGGGAAGAGGGAGGATGACAGTAAACACAGGTGAAGGGCGGCTCACTGTTCTTTCAAACATCTGGCTGGTGGAAATAGTTTAGAATGAGTAACTGAGATCTGGCGTAAATCCCTGCTAATAGGTAGGTGTTAACTAAACCAAAGATGTAACCTGTTTTGTTCATCTGCTTGTTCTCAGCTCAGTTAGACTTACTTTTCTCCATGCTGTGAGGCATTTCCTTAATTCCAGAACTAGAATTAACCTTATCAAAGAAAAGGACTGTGTTTCTAACGCTACACACAGTGTACATTGGAGTCGCTAGTGTTAGAGGGGTTTTTCAAACCTTTTTCCAATCACCAAAAACTCTTTAAAAAGATTCAGAAAAGCAAAAGGATGAACAGGCTTATGGGTACTTTATGTGTGAGAAGCTATTGAACAGTCTGGGATTTTCCAGCTTTGACAAGAAATTACTTAAGGGGAATACAAGAGGGATCTGTAACACAATGGATTCAGTGGAGCAGATTGTGCCAGGGTTGTGCAGCAGTGAGCTGCAGGGATGTTTTTTGTGAAATGCTTCTAGAAGCTTCCTCAGTGTCCTGCAGAACCAGTGCCATCTAGCATCCAGCTAGACCCACTGCTGGCCAAGTCTGAGCCAGTCATCAATGGTGGTAGTGCCTCTGTGATAATGGATTTAGAATGAGAAAAAACCTATTGCACAACAGCAGCCAGAGAGAGAAAATCAGGAATACGTGAGACAAATAACCCTGCAGACAACGAGGTCATAGAACCATAGAATCATAGTATCATAGAATCATTAGGGATTGGAAGGGACCCCAAAAAAGGGTCGGTGAAAAAGGAAGTGGACAAGGTACTCCAGGCACTGGAGCAAGGATTCCCTCATAGCTAGTGGTGATGAATAAATAATAAAAATAAAACTAAAAAGAACAAAGCTGAACTGTTTGCACAACTTAGGGAAGATACAGGAACAGTGCCTGGGACCTTTCTTAGATGTTTAGTGCCAGCTAGCAGAAAGCAGCCCAGGTCTGTTCTATGCAGCACTCTTACCTTATAAAGCAATTGGTCAAATCCAAACTGTTTATTCAGAAATGCTCCTGGTTGGTGTTAAAACCCAAACAATGTCCAGATATTGTGTTGCAGAGCACCGGCTGGCTCAGGGCAAAGGCATGACACGTACTGCTCAAACTATTTAATGGGAGGAATAACTACACCAGTACCCAAGAGTTGTTTAACATCTTACTGCAGACACAACTTTCTTGTACTGCACATACTCCCGTGAAAAGAGAACAGTGACATATACAGCTGGAAGGTGAATTCTATTCTTCACTAACATACAACAGATCATTAATGTGTTTTGGTTTAATCCTTCTGCACAGGAGACAACTATTGATGGAAATAAAAGTAATTGCTGAGGATTTTTCACCTTTTGCTTCCTCAGGTTTAGCACAAAGCTCTGCCAGGAACAGTAAAGCAACAGAGAGCAGGATTTTTAACTACTTTTCTCCCGAAGTTAGCAGTGACAGTCACTAATACTTGTGTTACACAGAAACATAAGTGCTAAAATTATATAGTTAAAGAAAAATACATTTAATTTTATGGCTACTGAGGCACTTGGGATATTCCAGATACTGTACTTGAAAGCTAGATCTTGGGACAGTTAACGTTATCTCAGATAAACCCTGAACAAGGCAAATCATGGTGGAAGCATCACCCTCAGGGCACCTCATATTTATCATACCCACTGAAATATGGAATAACAAAATAAAACCTAACCCAATTACATGATAATGAAATAAAGTTTCAGTTTTAAAAAATGCTTTGGCCTTCTCTGTGTATCCTTATCAATCTGCTAATCTAAGAGTGGCTTAGACCAAATGACTCTTAATTGCACAATTACAGCATTAAGACTATTCCATCTACCCAGCAAATTGATTGGATAAACATACCCAAGTACTTTATTATAATATAGAATATCATAAGAAAAAAAAATACATGTTGATGTTCGGATCTGTTGAGAAGAAAATGTAGGGTCAGGGTTTAGCTAATGCAGATTCATAAGGATCCACTAACTTAAACAGGCTTCCTTGACTTAGACTTGTCGAAGCAGCCAGCCATGCTCACCAGTATGTTTTGCATACTTCTTCAGTATAATCACACTTCAGCTGCTCATGATGTTTGTGTTAATATGTTCAAGACAGACTAAATTGTAGAGACATACTCCTCACAGGAAGTGTTGTATATAACACTGTCAATTTGCACAAGCCTAGTAAAATTATAACTAAATCATTCCAGTAGGCAGACTCTTCGAGATTTATTTGCATTGCTGTAAAGCTAACTAGAAGTAATTAAAATGTAAACCTCAAACTTGCAAAAGATTTAAATGATCACAGAGCCACAGAATCACAGAATGTTAGGGATTGGAAGGGACCTCGAAAGATCATCTAGTCCAACCCCCCTGCCACAGCAGGATCACTGAGATCAAGTCGCACAGGAACACGTCCAGGCAGATTTTAAATGTCTCCAGAGAAGGAGACTCCACAAACCCTTTGGGCAGCCCGTTTCAGTGCTCTGTCCACCTCACTGGGAAGAAGTTCCTTCTCATATTGATGTGGAACCTCCTGTGTTCCAGCTCACACCCATTGCCCCTTGTCCTATCAGTGAGCAGAGCCTGGCTCCTTCCTCCTGACACCCACCCTTCACATATTTATATACGCTAATGTGGTCACCCCTCAGTCTCCTTTTCTCCAAGCTGAAGAGACCCAGCTCCCTCAGCCTTTCTTCATCAGGGAGATGTTCCACTCCCTCCATCATCTTTGTGGCTCTGCGCTGGACTCTCTCCAGCAGCTCTGTCCTCTTCTTGAGCACAATATTCCAGATGCGGTCTCACCAGGGCAGAGCAGAGGGAGAGGAGCACCTCTCTCAATCTGCTAACCACCCCCCATTGTGATCCACCCCAGGGTGCTGTTTGCCTTCTTGGCCACAAGGGCCCATTGCTGGCTCCTTGTCATCCTAATCAAACTAAAACATTATTGCAGGATAAACCTAGGTTTGCTGGTACGGGTGTTGTGCCTTAATAGCATCAATAAATGGAGCCAATAAATGTTGAAGGACGATATTAAGCCCTATGGTTTACAGACAGATCATTAATACACGTGCTCTGATTTTGCAAGTAGGACCATAACATGTTTCTTTTATGTTTTGGACTGTAAATTCTTCTGGTTTTTCTGTTGGGGTGTATTTTACTATAGAATCTAAGAGTATAAAGGCTGATGTTGCTTAAGTAAGGAAAATACAATTTATTTTAGTTTTTTATAGCACAGTGAAGCAACATTCAGGACGACTCTAGTGCAAAGTCCCTCTTGTACCATCACTGCAATATTGGTGATGTTTTGGCAGTTACTGTTCCATGACTTTGATAGTCTTCATAATTAATCCTATAATGGGAAATTCAATTACCTAAAAACAGTTGAGTAGTTTTAGATTGCTTAAATGCTTTCAAAAGATGCAGTAACCTGTCTTCTGTCTGTTCCACGTAATATTTGCTGGACCCCACAGACTTTTAAAATACTACTAGATGACCATGTTTATGCACTTCATGACTACCATCTATATTTTAACTGTAGAACAATATAAATATGTGATGACTTCTGAAGATTAGAAATCCAGGCTTCGACATCTGAAGTAGTAGATGATTGAGGAAGTTTTCTGTGTCATCAAAGCAATTAACATCATGGTATAAAGTAGGACTTTGATGTAAAGACCTATGTCTTAGCTTTGTTTTGAAATACATAGGGAAAGCTCAGGAAATAGGTAAAACAAAAAGAATTTTGAAAATGTAAAATTGATCTCTATTTCAAAATGGAAGGAACACGATGATAAATGTTTGTAGAGACTAGGGAATTTCCAGAACAGCACTGGGAAGTAAACACTGCCAAAATACCTCTGCGTGGACCCAATGTTTCCATAAGGTGTCATGCACTACTGTAACATTATCTTCTGCTTTGGTTAAAAACCCATTTTATTACATCAGAAACACCTCTGTGTCAGAAAACATGAAGAATTCTGACATAACTGCATCCTGGGGTGCTCCAGGAGGAGGGTTATTAGCAGATCGAGAGAGGTTCTCCTCCTCCTCTGCTCTGCCCTGGTGAGACCACATCTGGAGTATTGTGTCCAGTTCTGGGCCTTTCAGTTCAGGAGAGTCCAGTGCAGAGCCACAAAGATGATGAAAGGAGTCGAACATCTTCCTGATGAGGAAAGGCTAAGGGAGCTGGGTCTCTTTAGCTTGGAGAAGAGGAGACTGAGGGGTGACCTCATTAGTGTTTATGAATATGTGAAAGGTGAGTGTCAGGAGGAAGGAGCCAGGCTCTTCTCAATGTCATCTAGTGATAGGACAAGGAGCAATGGGTGTGAGCTGGAACACAGGAGGTTCCACATTGAGTTGAGCTGAATTAGTCTGCTGGTGTTATTGGATAGATAGTCTGAATGCACAGAAAAGTGAGATGGTGCTCATCTAACACCATATTAATGATTTGGTGCACCAACGTATATTTCTGGACCATCCATGTAGGGCTGGTGGTTCTACCATAAGAATTACAGGAGATCCATATCTTTTGGGAGCAAGAAGCAGAAACTGAGTGGGTTACAGTGGCATATTTCAAACATCATTAGGTACCTCTGTTGAAGCATCTTGCTCCTAGCTGCACGTATGTAGACACACAAGTCTAGTTGTCTACAGCTTTTCATTTGGGGTTTTAATATGATTCATTAAAGTGTAATTTAAACCATATATTTATATAAAAGATCATTCAATATTCCATTCCATATATGATAACATATTGAGGAAGCTGTAAGTTCATTTGTGTGCTGTGGAAAACAATAAGATCAGGATTACTTACTGTTGCTTGGAAAGCACATCATATGTGTTTTATATATATTTCAAACATATTTCATAAATATATTCTATGACAAGGAAAAACTCATGAAAAAAAATATTGAGCATGAATTTAGCTTGACTGGTTAATTATTTTTCCTGGCTTATTTTATGATGTTAATCAATGATTATATTTAATTCACAAGCTTCAATATGTTCAAGTTTATTAAAAATGCCTCGTCCTTAATTCAATGTTTACATTCATTTTTCTTCAAATCAAGTAAAGGTGAGAAGTACTACTTTTCTTGATGTGGGTGGCTTTGTTTAAAGATCCTTGATAGAGAAGTCCCAAAGTTTAGGTTTGTTCTGTATCCTGTTTACTTTTGCAGTCTTAGAGAAAGGATGCAACAGGAGAGTTGAAGTTGCAGATCTTTGATCAAAATGGGAAATCCAGTGTTTTCCAGAACCTAGCTTCAGGCACATCACTGAGGAGACTCTCATTTAGTGTTTGGTGGGACAAGATTTTATACAAACTCTGTGAGATTAGAAACACATTTATGCCTGATCTTTTTTAAACTATGTTTTTACATAACATGTTATCTAAGAAGTAAGGATTTATACCAGTGTAGAATATGCACAAGTATCTGCTGTTGAAGTGTAGTATTTTACTCTGAGAAAAGTAAATCAGTGATCATGGGGCTTATGAGAAGAAGCTGAGAGATCTGGGGCTGTTTAGCCTGGAGAGGAGGACACTGAAGTGAGATCTCATAAATGTCAGGGTGTCAGGATGATGGGACCAGGCTTTTCTTGGTGGTGGTAGGACAAGGAGCAATGGGCATGAGTTGGAACATAATTCAATTTGGATGTAATGAAATCTTTTTTTATGCTGAAGGGTAACAGAATCACAGAACATTAGTGCTTGGAAGGGACCTCAAAAGATCATCCAGTCCAATCCCCCTGTCACAGCAGGTTCCCCTAGACCAAGTTGCACAGGAACATATCCAGGTAGGTTTTAAACATCTCTAGAGAAGACCTCCTTGGGCAGCCTGTTCCAGTGCTGTGTCACCCTCACTGTGAAGAAGTTCCTTCTCATATTGATGGGGAACATCCTATGTTCAAGTTCACATCCATTGCCCCTTGTCTGGAGATGGGTAGATTTAGACTGCATGTGAGGAGGTAGTTCTTCACCGTGAGAAGCCTGGTTGTCCAAGGAGGTGGCTGAGGCCCCAACCCTGGAGGTGTTTAAGGCCAGGCTGGATGGGTCTCTGGCCAGCCTGATTTAGGGTGGGCTGTCCCTGCCCATGGCAAGGGGGTTGGAACTGGATGATCCTGTGGTCCCTTCCAACCCTGACTGATTCTATGATTCTATAACTTCTTCCCAGTGAGGGTGACGGAGCGCTGTAAGGGGCTGCCCAGTGGGTTTGTGGAGTCTCCTTCTCTGGAGAGGTTTTGAGCCCTCCTGGACATGTTCCTGTGCAGCTTGATCTGGGGCATTCTGCTGTGGCAGGGGGATTGGACTGGATGATCTTTTGAGGTCCCTTCCAAGCACTAATGTTCTGTGATTATGTGATTCCATGATTCTGTGCCTTATCATTAGATGTCACTTTGAAGAGAATGGGCTGCCCAGAGAGGCTGTGGGGTCCCCGACTCTGGTGACATTCAAAATCCTCCTGAACATGTTCCTGTGGGGTCTCTTCTGTCATGAGGATCAGACTATATGGCCTACAACCCCTTTCATTCCATGATTCTGTGATGTGCTCTTAAACAGTAAGAAAAAATTAGCTTAAATGAATAGT